>CAJHNH020000432.1:0-12500 GCA_905116865.2 Candidula unifasciata | reverse complement strand
CCTCTATATCGAGAAATAAATATGACAAGGACATGGTTTGTCACCTGATTTCCCCACCCTCTCTCTCTCTCTCTCTCTCTCTCTCTCTCTCTCTCTCTCTCTCTAGTTAAAAAAAAGAATTGTATAGATCAACATTTGACCAGGAATGTCAGTTGCAAGTTATGATAAAAATAGTTTACGCTATGTAGATGTTACTGACACATGAACGCCTACAATATGTGCAACAATGTTGGATATGATATTGTAGTAAATTTACCGTAAATATCGCGAAAATAGCACAATTGACCGTATAAGAAATACTATTGCAGAGGCAGAAACATTCTTAACCAAGTCAACAAATGTAAATATTGAGTGACAGCCATAGCGTACGTGGAAGATGGCTAACCTAATCTACTAGACGAAAATATCTTAGTCATTCTTCTCAAAGTCCATGGCGTGTGGCGTTGGTAGTCAGGCCTATCCATAACCTTCTGTCTCGTGTACTTTCTGTCATTTCTGAAGCAGATGATCTTCCATGTCATGATGTCAAACTGACCAGTCTCTTCTCTCTCGCTCTACCTCTTTTAGCCGCCGTCTTATCGTCACGATGTACCCTCATTTTCTCTTGTTTATGACATGACAAACGAATGTAGACTGTCTCTTGATGATCTAGGTAGCTAGTTTTCTGAGCAAGTCAGTCTCTTTCAAGACATCTGCTTTGATCTTTTTAATCTATGCAGGTTACTCGTATATTTCGCCTATAAAACATATTTCTGCAGCTTCTGCATAATTTGTCACTAATTAGCTAACTCTCCGTGATTTACTTCGGTATATCATAAAGAATTTATGTAGCTCTTGAGAATCATCTTGCTAGTCTCTATTAATAAATAAAGACTACATAAACTATCTTAGGCATTCGGTCATTAATATGACATTTTAGGCATTAAGTCGCGTAAATTAATTGCTATATTGGAAGTCCTGAAATGCTGTGTCTAGCCTGTTTGCTCTACGGCGATGAATGTTTGAGTGTGAACTTACACGTCAGCAAGAGCTTAGAGAAAGTGATAGTTATGCTTCTACCACAAGAAAGTGATAGTTATGCTTCTACCACAAGAAAGTGATAGTTATGCTTCTACCACAAATACTGCAAACGCTTTGGCCAGAGTAATTGGCGACTAATGCTTGGGGAAAGCTGAAGAAAATTTAAACACTCAGCTATAGGCAATGGATAATGCTCTTCAGTCATACGGTTTTTAAAAAGGGCCCTAGACAATAGAGTGACACTGGGAAAGTGAACTGTAAAAGAAATAGATACATACAGATAAAACGGATGCTGTACGGTCAGACTGTGGCATGGGTAACTATCATCGCTGTCATTGACTTCGAAACCATCAAGTACCGAGGTCTGTAGAGAAACAAGAACTTCTACACTTCTACTTCTATGTGACGGTACTGAAAATGATGTGTGCTGCTTAATGACTATTATAATTTTTCACAAATGTCAGAATTACTTTATAATTAAACCCGCGCTTACACTGTGTTAGATTTACTAAGACAAGAACGTTTGAGACAGCGAAATTAAATCGGTTTATTTTTAAAATTAAGAAGATAGGTATAAACATGTACCGCCAAAGTCTACATCAGAGTATGAAACAACAAATATTGCCGCCCCCTCCTACCCAGTCGGCTTCCAAATGTGCCAGTCTCAGCGTGTTTTGTAAACCAGTTAGTGGGCTGTGGTTACTTACGTGGTTTGATTGTTGCAGCACCGCTCATTCTTCCGCTTTCTGCCCTTTCCCCTCTCCATAGCTGATGTTTGTGTGATGCGTAGGATGTTTGCATACTTTCTTAAATGTAACTGATGATCTTGTAAGCGTAGTTGATACAGGCTTGATGACGCCGAGATTGAATCTAACAAAGCTAATTCCGGGCAATAAAATGTCCTCTATTGATTGTGATAGAAGGAAACAAAAAGTGCTTTTGCAATAGTCGACATGGTTTTATAACCGAGTGAGCAGAGAGCTTGCGGCAATATTGTGTTGTGTAATACACTCTCGTCATTGACAAGTTGCCGTAGATCATGCAGCAGAAACTGTGCTCTCTGGTTAATTCCGTTTTTAAAATTGTACTTAAGAATATGACGAACTATATTTATTTCTTGCTTTTCTCCCTCATTCGTTTGTTATATTGATATACTTTTCTTTCGGTTTTCATATCTTTCCATGATATCTTTATATCTTTCCTTGTTTTATTGTCAGATGCATTATTTATTTGACTCGGTACATAAACTGTGTCATGTTGCGCTGGCTCGTCACCAACACACTGGCATACAAGAAAAGGTAACAATTGCCGACAGGCTATGCATTGTGCGCATACCATTATTAAACATAGCTACCTGGAGGATTGGCTAATTATTTGTATTCACTGCCTGATCTGCTGAACAAATCCCCACATGCACACACACAAGCACACACAAACACGTGCACACACACAAACACGTGCACACACACAAGCACACACAAACACGTGCACACACACAAACACGTGCACACACACAAGCACACACGCACACAAGCACACGCACAAAAACACGTGCACACACACACACACAAACACGTGTTTTCCTGAATGTGAGAGCTGAGAAACACAAAAGAGCTGAGAAAAGCCACTGACCTGAGACTAACGTTAAAGCAATACCTCTTGTAAAACACACACGACTCGGAGAATGCACTGAAGCAGGGATTACCGGAGTCCCCTGAACCTACTGAGAAAGAAACTTATCGGCACTTACAGAGGTATACGAAACAAGAAGAGATAAGGAAACACGCTAGAAGAAATAAAACTATAATCTGGCCTCACCGGAATTCCAATTGTCCCTGTCAGAACATGCATGAAAGACAAATCACAGAAACGATGAAGTGCAGCCTGGAGAACCATGTCATCTGTACGTGTCTGCTGCAAGTCTCCGTGCACCGAGCAGTAGCTGACTGTTTTCAAACTGCACATGAGAAACAGAGAATGCCAGGATGTTAGTTTTCACAGGGCGATTAGCAAGAGATGTAAGCACTAGCGATGATGTTGTCAATGGTACAGCACCCTAACTGACCTTCACACTTAGGAGGTGGACTTCAAGTATAGACATTCACATTCTTACCCGTTGATTTCTGGATGATTTTTGCGACTAAAACGAGTAAAGATTATTTGAAGCTTAATGTTTCAAATCGACTTATAGCTGAAACTGACAGCATACATATAACCAGAAACGACCTGTAGAAACACTGGAAATCAATGATAGATTTCTTTCATGTAAACGGCACTGATATGGTGTAACTACTTGAGCCACTCTAAGTGTGATTTGATTATTTAATTGGCGTAACATACACTTATAATTCTTCTCCTCCAGTGTTCACCCTTATAATATTGGTTAGTACGGTGGTACGTTAGGCCCAAATTATGGTTTACAGTTTGGCTGCGATAACTGCCCCTTTCTTTCCAACACATTTAATTTTAGTAAGTAAAGTAAAGTAAAGATCCCTTTTCACACCTTAGGTGCATCGGGCATATGGGAAGAGCGTCCCGTATTTTTACAGACCAATCAGCACTGGATGGGTAATGTGGTCAGCATTACGCCGGCCGTCTTTACTTCTCCAGGACAGCCATCCTGATACCCATTTTAGGCTGGGTTGACCTGCGACGCCCCATACCATGATAAAAATCCACGCAGCCAGCAGTGGGTTTCGATCACGGTACGTTGGATTACGAATCGGACTCGCAACGCCTTAGCCACGGACGCCGCTTTAATTTTAACAAACCCTAATTAATCGCATTGTACGACATGCTTATTAAGAAGCATTAGGACTAACCAACCCCGCCCCCCCCCCCCTTCCCCCTTTTTTTTTCTTTCAACAAATGGGATCACGGAAACCACAATTCAGATCTGTGGCCAAGTATGCTGGTTCACCAACAAACCCTCTCCCGAAACAAAAGTATCTTCTTCATGCCCAGAGTTTATGTTCATGTGTTTATTTTTCAGATAATGTTAGCCTTACTGTCAGCTGTGCCCAGTCTCTTTACTTCCATGGAATCGGTCATACCTGCTTCAAGATCGCAGATACTCAAGGCGATCCTAAACAACAAAGCGTAAGTAGCTTTTCTGTGTCGTTTTTATCGGACAATATTGTGCAAATGATACCTTAACATCCAGCTTTAGAATGGAGGTAGTGGTTGCCACATTAGTTTTCCGCTGGTAATAAAACATGACAAAAACATACACACCACAAACACACACACACACACACACACACACACACACACACACACACACACATCGTGATTGTAACTAATTCAGAAAACATGCTGAGCTAGGTGAGAACAGGTATGCTTCACACAGAGTGGCATGCTTCGCTTCGGAGGTCATGGCTAAGTGAGCTAGGTGAGAACAGGTATGCTTCACACAGAGTGGCATGCTTCACACAGAGTGGTATGCTTCACACAGAGTGGCATGCTTTGCTTCGGAGGTCATGGCTAAGAAGCATAATCAGGATATTTTCTCCGGGTATGAGGTGTGCTGGGAAATGAACAGGTGAATAGACTGGCTGGCTCTGCACAACTTGGTGGAATACTGGTTTGAGATAAGGCAGAAGTGGTTAGGGCCTTGTGTGACAACTTGTACAATTCGGTGGAGCACATGGATCACCTCAGTCTGGCGAGAGGCATGAAGCGGGGAGTGACGAGGGATTCTGGCCGATACTTGACGCTCAGAGGAAAGGCAGGACGGATATAAAATAAGAATGCTACTCGTACCACATGTATTGGAACTCTGTGCTGGCTGCTTAAGATGCCCCGAGCGCTGTGACGTCGGTTCTTGAATCAGCTTAACTCAACTCTTATTGGACAAATCATCCTAAAAACTCCTAAATAAAATGTTTAATCTAAGCGAAAGCAACGACTTGTAGTTGTTATGGACCCCTTAGACACACGAGCTCATTAAAAATATTTGTTTCCAATAAGGAAGCAATAGATGGCGTAAACTGTTGGTGAGGTTTGGTAGTTTTAGAGACGCCCTAATATCACCAGAATTTAAATGCAGGAATCCATGTTGTCTTACGAGTTCAAAGTTTGCTTCAACAGGGTAAGGAGTGACTGTGGTGGAGTGCCTGGCAAGCGTGTCCATCGACTAGTGGTTATGATTCAATTTTCCTTCTAGCCAGATTTTTAAATTATTAATTGTCCAGGGCTCCCAGATTTACCCGACACATAATATATACAAGAATGTGTGATATTGGCTGCAAGTACCACCGGGGCTATAAATATATAGGAGTTGTGTTTCCAAACCACCCAAGTGTAAAATTTAAATAAAATTTTATATAAAACCTCTTAGTGTTTTAGAAAGATCCTTTAGAAATGAATTTTACTGAAAGGCGAGTTTCCTGAAAGACGGTGCATGAGACGATAGAGAGGACTGAGGGAGCAATTAATGTAAGACTTATTGGGTCTGACATGAGTCAGAAGGACTAGCTATGATTAGGGAGGCTTCTTCTTTTTCCTCTTTTTCTCAACCAGCATCACTACTACCATTATCACTTTCTCCTCTTCCTCATAATCTTCACGTTCCCTCATCTTCACTTTCTTTCTTTCTTCTTCTTCTTCTTCTTCTTCTTCTTCTTCTTCTTCTTCTTCTTCTTCTTCTTCTTCTTCTTCTTCTTCTTCTTCTTCTTCTTCTTCTTCTTCTTCTTCTTCTTCTTCTTCTTCTTCTTCTTCTTCTTCTTCTTCTTCTTCTTCTTCTTCTTCTTCTTCTTCTTCTTCTTCTTCTTCTTCTTCTTCTTCTTCTTCTTCTTCTTCTTCTTCTTCTTCTTCTTCTTCTTCTTCTTCTTCTTTCTTCTTCTTCTTCTTTTTTTTTTTTCTCTTCTTCTTCTTCTTCTTCTTCTTCTTCTTCTTCTTCTTCTTCTTCTTCTTCTTCTTCTTCTTCTTCTTCTTCTTCTTCTTCTTCTTCTTCTTCTTCTTCTTCTTCTTCTTCTTCTTCTTCTTCTTCTTCTTCTTCTTCTTCTTCTTCTCTTCTTCTTCCTCCTCCTCCTCCTCCTCACTCACCCCTTCCCTTTTTTCTCCCACTCACTATCTCCCTTTCTGTAAAGACTTTGAAAAAAAAAAAAACGACACTTCTAGAAGTTATTGACTTCAGCACCACCCGACCTCAACCAATTTCCCTCCCCCAGGATATTCAGTGTGATAATTTGTTGGATCATTAAAGAAATACACCCTGATCTGATACGAGGTGCTGTTTAACACCAACATAACGAGAATCTTTGGCAAGCAGGTGCCTGGACAATGGAGAACACTGGTGCATTCTGACATCTGGTGAATAATTAGGGCCAACAGCAGAAGTATGCTGCTGAAAAACTTTAAGCAGAACTGGACCGCATGGGCACTGGTTCGGGTGACCATATTAGTCTGAACTGAAAACTAGATATCTTACAGATATTTGAGCTGAAAACTGGACATCTTTCTAATATTCTGAACTGAAAACTGGACATCTTACAGATATTTTGAGCTGAAAACTGAACATGTTACTAATATTTTGAGCTGAAAACTGGACATTTTACTTATATTTTCAGCTGGAAACGGGACACTCTAATAAGTCAATATTTAAACCCTTCACACCCCCCCCACCCCCACCCCCACCCCCACCCCCAACACACACACACAAACTAATTATAGAATTTATTATAATTAATATTCTTCGTCTTCTTTTTCTTTGCATTCACCGACCCTAACTGAAAGTTCTTCTTGTTCGTCCACTGAGTGTTGCATGTACATCCATTTGACAGATCTGCTTATTTGTGTGCAGACTGTTGGTTCCTTGCCTCTCAGGCAGATGCACCTCGACTTTGAAGAAAGCTCACAATTAGTCGACTCTTAAGACATACTTTTGAATTGGCAGTGGGTCCATTATTGTTGTTGTTTTTATTTTTATTATAAAGGAGTTTTTTCATATTTAAGAACAGGAGAATATAAAAGCCTATAAATTGTGTAAGCCATAAAAAATATTACGATCTAACATGACTTGCACTGTGTTTCTGCCCTCTCCTGGTCCATTTTTAATTGTGTTCCGAATAATAAAATCTTGTTCATAAGAGCCAGTCTTTTTTTGGAAGAGGTTTATTCTATATCAGACGTTCATAACAGTCCACACAAATGACTTAGAAGCTCACGTGTTCCAACAGAGGGAGCTTCATTATTGAGACACTCAAACAAGATTTATATACATTATTCATTTGGGGGCGATACACTCCACGGTCGAAAATAAACACCGGAAGCATAGCAATATTTCTACAGGTACTATCGCCAGAATATTCCACAAAGTGTTCAAGAGGTTTTTTAATCTGTGTTGTGACACATTGTTATTCTTTTTTTTTTTTTTTTAAATTTTTTACTTCTTATTTAATGTCGAAATATGAGATGAAACTTCTTTTTTTTCTATACATCATTATTCTGTATCGTTTACATTGATACTTTCAATACTTTAATGGAATCAGTCATAAACAATAGGTATAGCACAAAACATAGGTCACTAAACAGTTTTTATTTTCAAATCAATGGAAGGCTTCTCCTTATAAAAAACAACAACAAAAACCAGCTGGAGCGCAGTCCAGCAAAAAATGTTTTGAGATGCGTTTCAGGAAGAGTCGCAACGACAAAAAGCCATGTTTGCATATTTCATAAGTCTAGCTTTTCTCACGCCTGCAAAATCACAAATTTTGTTCCTTTACATGGACATTGTAAAAAAATAAAAATAAAAACATATCCACTTTTACCTCAAAACTGTCAAAATTGTAAGGACGGCAACCAACAACTGTCTGTAAACAATTGTGCACAATATATGAGCTGCAACCAATGCTAATTAGTTCTTTACCCAACTTAGATTGAAGCTTTTGCCCAGCATTATTTTTTCCCATGCCTGTTAACACCACCATAATTCTTGCTTGTATTGACGGCTCAAAGTTCTTCAGTCTTATCCTGCAAACCATGTTTCTATTAACTTTTCTAACAATAAACATTGAAGTTCCGAGGCTACGCCTGGCAGTAAAGAGAGTTCATTTATTTTGTATTGATGCCAAAACTAGAACGGAAGCTGTGTCTAGCACGGTATGATAGGAAAACGACTTCAATAGCAAAACTCGTGTCGATTTCCCTTTTATAAAAAACTTTGCTACATTGATGGAGCGACATTTAGATTTGTCGGCGTCTGTTCGCTGTTGGGAACGAGTATGTAAGTTAATATTGCTTCTTCCACCATGAAGCACTGAGAAACGAACACCCAGTGTGATATACACAAAACGCAATTTGTCTTTTGAGTTAATTTACATTCCTTCTGCTGAAATTCATTAAAACTACAGGCACGTGTTTTGTCGGACATTTTAACCGCTACTCAATCATCATTGTCTTACACTGCACTGTACACACTAACATAATATTCTTTTCCTTCCTTAGCTTTCCGAGCCCTTGAGGTTTATTTCTGCAGATATCACCCCCCTGCATCATCTCTCTGGTTGGCCTTCACTTTCCAGTTGGTGACACAAAGTGTTTGTAGGTCTGTCAGGATATTGTCTCTCCGTGGTTTTCTTGGTCTGCCTCATTTGTTTACGACCATTCAGCGACCTTATGAATACAGTTTTTAACCTCTCTGTCACCTAACATTTTCTTAATATGCCCCAATTATTTCAGTTTATTAGCTTTCATGATGTCAGTGATCAGTGGTATTTAAACAGATTATGAATTTCGCTGTTGCTTCTCACTCTCCATTCTATGCTGTCTGCATCTTTGATATGTCAAAAGATTCGTCCTAAGATCTGTTTTCAGAAATTTATAATAAGGCTTCATTTCTTTTAATTGTGCTCGAAGTTTCAGAGCCATGTAAAACGACTGGTCTTATCGACGTCTGATATATTTTGATCTTGTTTTTGCGAGATAGGGACTTTGACTAAAGTAGATGTTCAAGAACATGACATTCATTATTTCTAGAGTGTATTCTAGATTGTATTTCTTCTCTCAGCATGTTGCAGCAGTTGAAGTTTGCACCCAAGTACTTAAATGTTTCCGTTCGATTGATTGTCATATCATCAATTTGTATGTGGCCAGAGTTTACATATTTTCTCTGCCTTGATTTCATCACTTATCTTAATTGCTAACAATTCAATTTTGTGAGCTGCTTCTTTTAAGAGAGTTAGTGCTTTTACTGTGTCTAGTTTATTTTCTCCAACGATATAAATGTCATCTGCGTAAACAAGTATTCTTTTAGTGCCTTTTGTAGTACACTCTTGTTTCAATTTCCTTATAATTTAGCCATATTCACCGTAGCGATACTCAGATTGAAAGACTGGAAGAAGTGCAAAATGAAGCAATGCGTATTGTTCCGGGGTGCACAAGGGACACCTCTTGCGTAGTAGTGAGATATCTCCTTGACTTGCCGACAAGGTTGAAGATGTGCAGGACTCGTGCATACCTGAAGAAGGAATACGGGCAACAGGCTAAAAGAGGGCAAATCAAGGCTCGGTAAAGCAGAGGACGATATCATGCAGGTCATAAGTCTGAAAGACATCAACCTCGGCGAAAAATGGATACATGTGAACCAGGTGCTCAATTGCACCTTTTCCTGTGTTGTCACGCTTGACAGGAGCTGTCTGGAGCAGAATCCGGTTATTTTGAAAGCAGAGAGTTCCACGCGCTTGTATGTGAAAATTCAGTTAGGGCGGATGCGGATGTACTAATCTACACAGATGGGTCCGTTGTAGGAGGACAAAAATGTTCATGGGCATTTACAACGTGTTCTGCAGGTCGAACAGTCCAGGAGGCCAGTGGTGCCTCCTGTATGACTACTAGCAGCAAGACAGTAGAGGTGATGCGATAACACGAACTTTCATATGGCTAGCATTGCAGGGCTATTCTCACTTGTGTGTGCTGTGTCATTCTATGAGTATGATCCGGCGGGTCGAGGTGGGCTTTGTACACAGACAGTGGATCGAGTCACTGCAAAACCCGTGCGTAGAGTTACCTTAATTTGTGTCCTATGGCATGCGGATGTTGTCGAGAATGAAAGAGTCGACAGATTAGTCGGCTCTGCTTTAGTTAGAGAGGGCCGGCCCGTGGACATTGTTAACATTATTAGAGAGTCGACAGATTAGTCGGCTCTGCTTTAGTTAGAGAGGGCCGGCCCGTGGACATTGTTAACATTATTAGAGACGTAGGACGTTTAGAGGATTTCTGGAGCAGCACATCTACATCTTTGCTAAAAGTGTGAGAATTTGGAGTAAAGATCGGTACAGCCAAGCACGAGAAGCACATCGGACGCAGGAGAAGTCTTGTCAACCAACATAGGACTGGGATGATCAACCGCGGGACACTGATGTTGAAGGGGGAATCTGAGCATCTATGGACGTGTCCGGAGTGCCATGAAAATAACATAAACCATAACTCAGAGCATTCCATAAACTGTTTCTATGTGCACTAGCATATGCCTGTTTAAAATCCACAAAATCATTTCGTACATCTTTTCTATATTACTAACTCTGCTCTGCTATTTGCCGTAAATTGAATATCTGGATCTATTGTTGATCTGGTCTGTGGCAACACTGTTTGGTAATCTCACAATATGTCTTCGACGTATGGTGTTAGCCTGTTCAGCAGTAAGTAAAGTAAAGGACCCTTTCCACGCCTCTAGGCGTATAGGGCATATAGGGCTAGATTTATATTTTTATAGACCAACGGCACAAGATGGGTGATGTGGTCAGCATCACGCCGGCCGCCTCTACTTCCCGGGATTGCACCCGGTACCCACTCAAGGCTGGGTCAACCTGGGAGCCAAGGTCATTTTTGAAGAAAAGTCCGTCTCCACCAGGGAGCGAACCCACGACCTTCCGATCCGCGGCGCGCGTCTAGCCGCTCTGCCACGGCGACTCCCTGTTCAGCAGTACCGCCGATAATATCTTATAGCTTGTAGATAATACTGGTATTCCACTACAGTGTTCACAAGTATACTTGTCTCCTTTTTTAAAATTGGATATTAATACTGATTTTTCCTCTCATTGGATAATTTCTCCGTCTTCCAAACTAGTTTTATTGATTCATATATCTTTTAGTATAGTGCATGGCCACCTTCTTGTCTAATTTCAGCAGCAATTTCTTCCGCATCAGTTGCTTTCTTGTTGTTAAGCCGTGTTCTAACATACAGTACTTCTTCAAATCAAGCTCATCAATATTTAGTTCATGTTAGTATCTCTTCCTGTGGGTAAGTATTCAGTGGAAATTAACAATTTAACAAGTCAGCAAAGTATTTCTTCCATCTGTTACACATTTCCTCATTATTATTTAACATGTTGCCATTGTGATCTTTTAAAAAATTTATATATGCTGTGTTGATGCCCTCGGTTTTTACTTTAGTTCTTTCAAAAATTCTTTATTCTGATGGTTTGCTTCCATCCATGACAACACTGTTCAGGTATTCTCGCTTTTGCTACCTAACTACTTGTGTAGGCGTCGTTTTACATTCTGCTCTATAATTTTCTTAACTTTGTATGTTACCAGTATCATTTAGCCCACATCTGCGTGTATGTTTTTTTCTTACTGACTGCTTCTTTCACATTTTTTTATCCAGGAACATTTGTTCTTTCCATTTATGATGGACATACCAAGACATTCTTTTTTGCAGTGGTTTTGAATTGATTGATTGGCACCTTTCCGTCTTTTTCAGACGAAAGTGTTATATTTAAGTTTTAATTCATCTGCAAAATTATCTGATTTGATTGTTTCTTGTTATCTTTCTCTATTGTACTCTGGATGTGATCTGTGCAGCTTGATGTAGAAGGATCCCATAAGCTTGATTTAAAAAAAAAATATTTCACCAACCAGGTTGTGGTCACTATGTCATTCAGCTCCTCTGTCGCTTCTAGCTTTAAAATAATGCTGTAAGAATATCTAGGTTAGGTCCAGAATTAATGGTACTAATGGTTGTCACGAGACGATCTCAGTGATTCCAGAAGTTAGTACTTGTAATAAGTTCTTCTGGTTATTGAGAGACAAGAGACTATGCCCTTAAACCAAATGTTACTTTAAACCGTATTGATTTAAACGTTTCCAGTCCCTAGTCCAGACAAAGCAACCCAACCTTGGGTAATATTACCTAAAACTTTACACTGTAGCTAGGAATTCTATTCTCATGCCAGTGTCAGAATGTTATCTCCTGACCAGACTGTAGAGGCCAGCGAACGGGGAACTTAGCATCACACCTGAGCTGGACCGTTAGGTCATAAAAGATTACCTAACACGAATTGAGCGGACTGTAGACATAGAGGCGACGAGAAGTTTAAAGTTTAACACGTCAGTGTAATTCCTGGGGAGAAACAGGGTGTTTGGCAATTAGGAATGTTTATCTGGTCAAGGTCGTACTGTAGGCCGTTCACTGTGAGTGAAAGGTCACTGGTTAGCAATTTGATTTGATAGGTACTTCAGAGGCGGAGCTTAAAGCCATC
>CAJHNH020000431.1:202500-274682 GCA_905116865.2 Candidula unifasciata | reverse complement strand
TTTAATGCGTTTTTTAAAAAAAGGGTAAAAATTTGAGGGGATCCTTTAAATTTCCCGGGGGTTTTTCCCCAATTGCTCCTCTCTCTACAAAGGGTGCTCCAGCCGAAGCACGCAAAAAGTATAAACTCCGAGCCCCGACGAAACCCCAAGGGATCTCCAAAAAAAAGGGGCATTGAAGCTAAGGGTGCACTTAAAACGAACCCTGCCCTTCAAGTGCGAGAAAAACAGCTTGCCCCTTTCACCACGAAATTACTACGAAAGAAAAACAAACAAATCCCTTAAATACAGCGTGAAAAATATATCGGGGTATAAAGATATAAAAATTTGGAAAGAGAAATTAAAGAAAGTATAAAACTTACTCCATCTGCAACGGGGAAATTTTTTTGACCTTGCTGGTAAAAAATCAGGTATAAGAGATATAAAAATTTGGGAAAAAGAAAAAATTAAAAAAGATAAAACTTATGCCTATAGAACGGGAAAGTTGCACCTCATTTGGGTATCAGCCCAGTAGGTGTAACCCAATGACTGTTTTTGTACTGCCTCGTTATTGACTTCAGGCTTGGTTCGTTCTGATGTCGGGAGTCTCTAATTTAAAGACTTTCAAAACTGCCGGGGTTTTTCTCGTACCAGTCATAAAAAGGATCCTCCCTCCTCCCGAAAAGAAAAAACGGCTTTTTTTAAAATTTTATTTACTCATCCCCCCCTGTTTCTTTAGGGGCTATCGTCTAGTTATTACTTTTTTTGGCCTTTTCTACGTTTCCGGGCCCATCAAACCCTTTTCAGTCCGACCTAAGTCAAGGGGTGTCTTCTGTACTACTGCTTCGAAAAATCTCGGTGCCCTGGGCTGGGGCTGTAGGGGGGGGGGGGGAAGGGCAGTTCTACATGTATGGGTATCAAAATTCTTTGCCCTGAGTATAGAACAATTTATAGCCACAATTTTCAAGGTATACCAGGGCCAGAGCCCGCCGAAAAATGTCAACACAATAAAAATGAGGGGTTATTATATTATAAAAACAAAAACAGATTGTGGATTCTTGAAAGAGTAGAAAAGGACACACTGACATATAAAAAACAAAAGCTGAGTTACCATGCCGGTAATTTAACCTGTCCCCCCAAAATAATGGGTGGGTTTTCTTTGGAAAAAAGTGTATAAGAACAAAGGCAGCAACTGTGGCAGGGATTTCAGGGCCTTTTTAGGGCTTTGGGATCGATTGCCCGTTGATAGCCCCCGGTCTATTTTACCACTGGTAACTGTGGAAAAAGTGTTGGGGCCCCAAACTCTTCCCGTTTTACTCTCTACCCTGCCCAAAAACCCGGCAAAATCTTTTCAATTTTTTCCAATTTCCTTCCTTAGCGTCTTCATCTTGACAGAGACCATACTAGTCAGGCGACTGCAGCAACTATCACTACAGTGTCATCCTCTGCCTACAATTAGGCAACTTGGGACCCTGCACAATAACCCTCTGTTCGCTGCTCGCAAGCTCAATCCTACCCCCCCCCCCCCCCCCCCCCCCCCGCGCCATCAGCCTCCAATATTGATTCTGACTCCTTCACCTGCAAGCCCAGCAACATCAAAAAAAGAAGAAATGAACCAACCTTGTACGAGAATTTCCACTCCGTCATAAGGGTACAAACCCTCTCTATTTATCTGGGACAACCATTGCACAGCTCCAGCACACATGCCAACAAGTTCAACAGCTGAACCATCTCTATAGATATCAACACACACGAGATATTGTTATGATATCAGTTAATGACTCACTGAATGCAAAAATATCAACATTAAAATTTAGAATCAAATGCTGTTATAGTCAATCATGCTGTATTATGGTACAGAAACCTGAGTGCGGAGGCACAGAAAGATCACTATGGTCTGAGGAGAATGGCGCTGAGAGGAGTTACCAGGGGGTCTTGCTGGCACTCAATACTCAAGGGAAAGGCGAGACAATCAGTTTCTGGTACCATCAGAACTGGAACTCTTCATTTGCTGTTGAAGATGGGGATGGAGCACTTATGGAAGTGTCCTGTGTGCTGTGATGTTGATTCCTAATTCAACATTCAATGCAGAAACCTGGACATCAAACAAGCAGCTAGCAATCATGTTAAGTCTCTGGAGGTGTTAGCTCTTTCTGTCCCAAGCAATGCACCATGTCTGACTGGATATTATTCATGTGTACCACAGAGTAAATTATCTGTTTCATACTTTATGTTTACTGAAAGATTCATTGTAAATAACCTTAGACAATATATTTATTTCCATCAAAGAATGGGTAATTGGCCGCTGTGGAAGTAGTATACCCATGAGTATAGTGCTGCCATTTTCGCCTGTCTCTTTCATTAGATGGGATGTTCTGGGACTGAAAAGGTTAATATACAGAAGAATAGGTTGTTTTTCATAGAAACAAAAACAATCATATACAGTTTCTGAAGAGATTAGGAATGAAAAGAGACTGGTTGGAGGGAACAAGAAGAGACAAGTGAAATATTTCAGCCATATCAAATGGCATAATACTCAACAACAAAAAATCATACTAAAAGGAAAAGCTGAGAGAACTTAGAAAATGGACTGTTGAAAAAAATGTCGCTGTCAATCTGTTCAAAATATGTACGTGTGGCCTCCGATAGGGAATGTAGATGAAAGGATTTCGGCAGAGTGACTTTCCCTGAAAAGTTTAATCATACTTCCTAACATCAGAAACAAGTACAGAGCCGTGTGCAAAGCAATATGTACGGGCCTTAAAGAGTGAAACATATACCTATCATCATATTCAAAATATACATTCATTTCTTTTTAAAAAAATATATACTTTTGTAGGGATTAGAAATATATTACATTCTCTATTGCCTTTTTAATACACCACCCGCTCTGATTTTTTGTTAAGAAAAATTATTGTGGGCCAAGTCTGTCAAAATTCATGGGGCCTGAAAAAGTTAATAAGCATATAAACAGTCTTTTTATTTTAAGAGCAGGAAATTAATGTTAATCAATGGCAGCATATTCACATTCAATATATTGCAGGTAACAATCATGAAAACAAATGAAACATATCTAGAGATAAAATGCACAATCACTGGTTAAGATTATGAGGGAATGAAGAAAAAAAACAAGCAACATAATCGTACCTGGGCGTTGCAGGTTTCCCTTTATTTCCGGCTTTCTCTGAGCTTCCCATTTTGTCCATCCATGTCCCACAATTCCATTCATTGCCCCCAAACACAAACCCTGTATCCCACCTGACACCAATTTCCACATTGAAACCTGGAAAGATAATTTCAATTTACCAATGACTCTGAGAATTTGTAAGTTTTCATTCACAAAGTTTTTTTTAACATCTTTCTTCATCACTAACTAGACAGCCATTTGTCTTTGTACAGCAATATGTACAGGAAATTCAAGATTGTGAATTAAGAGCTTTGTCATTGTGGTCAGGCACCACATAATCCTGAAATGTGTTACAGACATGCTGTCTGCATGCAGTAGAGAGAGATCCCAGATTTGGTCGGTTGGTGTTCCAATGGAAACCACGTGGAAGCGTGCATTGCACCACAGACTTGATCAGGCCTGTAGCCTTCTGTAGTGGTTGGCATTCCAATGGAAACCATGTGGAAGAGTGCAGTGCACCACAGATTTTATCAGGCCTGTAGCCTTCTACAGTGGCTGGCATTCTAATGGAAACCATGTGGAAGCATGCATTGCACCACAGACTTGATCAGGTCTGTAGCCTTTTACAGTGGCTGGCATTCTAATGGAAACCATGTGGAAGCATGCATTGCACCACAGACTTGATCAGGTCTGCAGCCTTTTACAGTGGCTGGCATTCTAATGGAAACCATGTGGAAGCATGCATTGCACCACAGACTTGATCAGGTCTGTAGCCTTATCTCAAAACCACTGGTATGGAGAATGAAAGAAGAAAAAGAAGGCTAAACTAAAAAAGTCTCTATAATGAAGGCTGGCAGCAACGGTGTGATTCTCATACACCTGTTTGAAAGTCATGGGAACAGGCTTTTTCTAAACCAAAAAGTGCTTATCAAATAAAATGAACTGCTTATTGACCACACACACACACAAAAAGGAAAATCTCTTAGCTTCTACTTTTCTTCTATGTTTTCGTCAATTTTAAATTTCAGCAGAAAGTTCTGGTTGTTTGCACAGCTCTGTATTTTACTAGAACCTGAGTGTCATGTACACATCTGTTTTACAGATCTGACTTATCTGTATGCAGAATGTTGGTTCTCTGCCTCACAGACAGATGCACTCCGACTTCAAAGGAAGCTAGCTCTCAATTAGTTGACTCTTACATTCTTACTGGATAGGCAGTGGGTCTATTTTTGTTTTTCCCACAATGGGGCCCTGGAATCTCAAGTTCCATAGAGCAATAACAGGTTGAGAACCGACAGCAGTGGTAGCCCACTAACTACTACTCAGGTCAATATGGTGGATAGGTTGGATTATTGTTTTTAAAAGTTACATTTTTTTCTTTTTGAAAATAGTCACGCCATTGCATTTTCCTCAATATGTAGATCGAAAGGATACAGTTCTGTTGCCCAGCTAATGAGCTGAGTGTGTGGCATGGCACTGTGAGGTGTGGATTTCATTTGGATTGCTTTCAACTGTGCCCACTGTGGTTTGTGTTGTGAACTGCCAGAGAACTTATGGTGCCTTATGCCATTAATTGTGTATGAAACTACTGATCTTTTGGAATTGCTGCTTCTATCGATAATGAACTGCTTTTCTAATGTAGACTCAAGGATATAGTTCTGTCGCTCAGCTACAGAGTTTAGTGCACTCTGCAACATTTGCACTAGCATACATATGCTGTTGGCTTTGCTGAGACTGCCATCTGCGTCAATTTTAATCACAAGGGACAGTGACGGACATTCTGTGCTGTTTTTGCTGGCACACAAATGGAGTAACTATGAGGCGACCCGTTTGCTATGAAGCTGGAACTGCGATTACCTGAATAACAGATGGTACTTGTTTTTTTTTTTTTTCTTTTTGCGACCGAGAACCACGTCATACATCATAGGACATAAATGAGACAGGAAGGACAGGCTGACAGCAGTGATATCATCAATACCTTGATCTGTCATCTGATCATCAATCTGATGGCCAGCATTCCGCTCCCTGTACTGGAGACCCAAGGCATGTTTCTTCAGGGCTTCTTGCATCACATCATGTAAAGGCTGGTCCTGGGAAAAAAACTTCCGGTAAATAATACAAAACAAACACAAAAATTACATGAGAAACTGCCATTAAAAACTGTCATTATTGCTTGTGTTTACGACTTCTGCAGTGGATGCAAAGGGTGGGAGGAGGGAAAGGGTGTCTCTGAACCTGAGAATTTACAGCTACCTAACTAGTGCTGTCGCTGCAACTGTGCAGGAGGGTAGGATTTTATTTTTGCCTCTGACAGAAAAAAAATAATCTCCAACCACCTTACCGAGGATTCGAATATGGGTCTCCCACATGACAGCCCTGTGTTAACCACTCAACCAGCCGTATCTCACACCAAATTACTAAGCTTACAGAAGATGATAAGGAAGACTGTTCTTGGGGTGTATCAGGGTGTGGGATGTCTGTGATATTGTCAGGGAAGTGAATATGAGGCTGTGTGACTATCCATGCTACAGATACACAATTTCAGTCGCTCGTCTCCCTGTGTGGGTTCTGGGGACCATTTAGGAGAAAATAAGAACAGACCCACTACCGCTTCCCGCTACCGCTCCCCCCCCCCTTTCCCACCACCCCACTTTTCGAAGTCTGAGTTCATCTGTCTGAGAGGCCAGGAACTAACAGTCTACACACAAATAAGCCAGATCTGTAAAAATCGAAGTGCATGCAAAATTCATTTCTGGTACAAGACCAAAGTCCTGAAGTGGATGAACAAATATAAGCCTAGCATCAGATACTCCTTACATATAGGGTCATTTACTTATTTTACCTACAGTATATGTTTTAAGAAAAAAAAATTCTTTAGTACAAGACAGCCTAGCATATGACATCACAACATCTAGCATGAGAATGGAGGTAGAGGTGGTAACTGCAGCTCTCCAGTGGTTAGAGAACAAAATGCATTTACATATCGTAAATGTAACAGACTCTGAAAGCATGCTGAGAAAGGTGCAGACAGGAATGCTTCGAGCAGAGTGGCAAGCTTCACTGAGTATACTTTGAATCTTTTCTCCAGGCGATGCCGGTGTTGTGGGTAATGAACAAGCAGACAGATTGGCTGGATCTGCACCACTGGGTGGTGAACTGATACATGACAAGGCATATGTGGTCAAGGCCCTTTGGGGAAAAAACAACAGAATCAGTAGAGAAACAAGATTATTATGGCCTGTACAGAATGAGGCACCTGGGTCTGGCCGGCTCACTACACTCAAAGAAAAGGCAAGACAGACATATATAACCAGATTGTGACCGGTACCATTAGTATTAAAAGATCATCAGTACCATCAGTATTGGCTGCTGAAGATGAGGACGAAGCCCGCATCAGAATGCCCAGAGTGTCGTGATGTCAATTCCCAACTCAACTCAGAAAAAAAAAAAACTTACCAAGCCAGGATCCAGTGGAGGAGAATCATCCTCAGGGTACATCCGGGCAACAGGATCCTTCAAAATGTTGTGCCCATCTTTGACGTGATTGCAGTAATCCCGGATGGAAATCAGCCAGTACCACACAGCATCTCTGCAGTTGTACCTGGCTCCCCTGCCTTCATTCAGTAAGTTAGGGATCAAGCCATGTCTCAATGTGCCAGCATAGGCCAGTATGATGTGTCTGAAGACAGGGGTATCAGCAATTTACCACAAACTTGCATTGATAGAAAAATAAAACAGCAAGAAATATACCTTTATACTTAGAAAATAGCAAGAAATAACAGTGATATAAGGGAAGTTTATCTAGAGAGGAACAGCAGATTTATATTATGCAATATTATTCTTTGAGCTTATTGGGGAAAGAAAATGGCAAGAAAAAGCAATAATATACTACAAACTTGTGGTAAAAGAAAACAGTAACAGATAGGCATATACTCAGATTTAATGGTGGAAAAAAAAAATAGACAAATTATACTATGATTTTGTGGTGAAAGAAAATGACAAAAAAACGGCATTATTGTAAATGATTTTTTGGTTTTAAAAAAATGGCAAGAAATGAGATTATTGTACCATGATTTGACTGTGAAAGAAAATGGCAAGAAACAGCGTTATTATACTAAGATTTTACGGTGAAAAATGCAAGGATTAGCAGCACTGTACTATGAACTCATGATGAAAGAATAAAGGAAGGAAACAGCCATACCACTACACCTTGTAAATAACTGAGTAAAGTAATTCTATTTGCTTAATCCTATTTTATGTGTGTACAGTATTTTAATGCCTTAGTTGTTATTTCAGTGTCATTTCCATCTTTATGCTGTGCTCTGTTGCTTTTTATTGTCCAGTGATGAAGAAATTTTCATGACAACATCCCTTTGTTTTTATGTGTTTTTTTTTAAACTGAAGTACAGTAAAACCTCAGTAACATAAAAGACCATAAGAAAAACACTTGGGAACACAAATTTTGGTCTCAGCAGGAAGGTATTATTGTTATTAAACTTGGATAACAGTTTTAATTGTTGGTCCTTTGGGATTTCTGTTAATGAGGTTTTACTGTAGTCACTTTATACAGCTGACCTCTATATCTCATGTTTATCAAATGTTTATATTTTCACATGTGTTTAAGAAATGCAACTCATAAAGATTACAGAAGATGGACAGAAAGAGAGACAGTTAGGGAGGTGAGAGGGGGAGAGAGATTAAGAGAGACTAATAAGAGAGAGAGGAAGAGAAGGAGAGAGAGACAAAAGAAAGATACTGACAACGAGATAAGACAGAGAAGTGGAAACGAGATTGTTGAACACAAAGATAAGGAGATTAACAGACAAGGGAAATACAGACCAGCAAAGGCAGATATAGAGAGAAGAGGCAGTGAAAAGCAAAATATAAAAGCAATTCCAGGAATGCTAACGCCAACAAGATGTGAATGGCAAGAAACGTGACAAGGACTATCAGCAAGGTTGTCTGAGATGGTGCCTGCATTAAACAATGCAAACAGAGGATTAAGTCAATCGGGGAAGCAGTTCTGCTAAAATACCTGGCTTCTTCATATCGTCCTGTGAGTATAAGCAGGCCACGGAGTGAAATGAAAGTGTCTCTCCCCCAGTTTCTCATGTAACCAGCCCCAAAGTGTGGAAACCCTGAAAACAGGAATGAAACTGTGTAGACTTCAAACATGCCAGTAAAATACTGGAACTGTGCACCTCATCAGTGTCTATGTAGCTAAAGAAGAAAAATCCAACATCCCA
Source organism: Candidula unifasciata (assembly GCA_905116865.2). NCBI lineage: Eukaryota > Metazoa > Mollusca > Gastropoda > Stylommatophora > Geomitridae > Candidula > Candidula unifasciata. The sequence goes on along the minus strand of CAJHNH020000431.1, from coordinate 266,333 downwards.
TGGTATATTCATTGAAATCAGGTGTCCCACTCAATCCCCACTATCCTAAAAAGAAATCAGGTGTCCCACTGAATCTCCACTACCCTAAAAAGAAATCAGGTGTCCCACTGAATCCCCACTACCCTAAAAAGAAATCAGGTGTCCCATGGTATACTAATCAGGTGGTTCCTGGATATTCTAATTGAAATCAGGTGTCCCAGAGCAGTACTGGATTTAGGCATAAGCTAACTAAGCTGCAGTTTAGAGCCTCACAATCAGCAAGGGCCTCAACAAATTCCTCTTGTTTTTGTTTGTTCACAGATGCAATTTTCTTTTAATAAAGTATTGAAGAGGATTTTATAATATAATTTTGTGACTTTGCAGATACATTCATTAATACTTCTTTTATAACAAACATTAAACGACAATATGTTTCTTTCATCCATATATTGGAAAAGATTTATATACTTTATGTTTCTATCATCCGTATATTGGAAAAGGTTTATATACTTTATGTTTCAATCATCCATATATTGGAGAAAGTTTATATACTTTTTGTTTCAATCATCTATATATTGGAAAAGGTTTATATACTTTATGTTTCAATCATCCATATATTGGAAAAGGTTTATATACTTTATGTTTCAATCATCCATATATTGGAAAAAGTTTATATACTTTATGTTTCAATCATCCATATATTGGAAAAAGTTTAAATACTTTATGTTTCAATCATCCATATATTGGAAAAAGTTTAAATACTTTATGTTTCAATCATCCATATATTGGAAAAAGTTTATATACTTTATGTTTCAATCATCCATATATTGGAAAAGGTTTATATACTTTATGTTTCAATCATCCATATATTGGAAAAAGTTTAAATACTTTATGTTTCAATCATCCATATATTGGAAAAAGTTTATATACTTTATGTTTCAATCATCCATATATTGGAAAAGGTTTATATACTTTATGGTTTTATCGTCCATATATTTGAAAAGATTTATATACTTTATGTTTCTATCATCCAAATATTTGAAAAGGTTTATATACTTTATGTTTCTATCATCCAAATATTTGAAAAGGTTTATATACTTTGAAATTTGCTGAGATTAGCTGGTGTCATTTAAAACAGTAGGGGCCTCGGGTCTTTACATAATTTAGGGTCTCATCAAGTCTAAATCCAGCCTTGTCCCAGGGTACACTAAATGAAAGCAGCTGTTCCACTGTCCCCACTACTAGAAACAAATCAGATGTCCCTCTGTGTCATGAATACTCGATAAAATCAAGTGACCTATTGTTGCACAACTACTTGTTGCAATCAGGTGTCCCAATGTATTCCTCACTAAACAAAATCAGGTGTCCCAATGTATTCCTCACTAAACAAAATCAGGTGTCCCAATGTATTCCTCACTAAACAAAATCAGGTGTCCCAATGTATTCCTCACTAAACAAAATCAGGTGTCCCAATGTATTCCTCACTAAACAAAATCAGGTGTCCAATTGTACCTCTACTACCTACTAAAATCAGGTTCACACTGTATGAGCAATAAAATCATCCTTACAACCCATTGAAATAAGTGTCTCGTTGTACACTACACAATGGGGAAAAAAAAAGTTGGCCCATTATATGTTTCCCTTTTCTTTCTGTTTTTTTGTGTGTGGTAATATTCAAAGAAAGGCTTTTACTTCTCTTACAAACAGGTTTTTTAACGATCTTGTGTGTTTTCACCAATCCTAACAGACAAGGACATCCCTGTGTGGATTATGGGGTCCTATTCAGGGGCTTGAGCAGATCTACTGTTCACCTAACATAATCATCAAGTGCTGTGCCTCTCCATAATCTGAGATCCGCTATTGCATGCATCAGTTCATGTGTTGACACCCCTTCATGCCATTACAAAAGGCTGTCAAGTCTTCTCAGGTCGTCTTCCTGTCTCTGTTTCCACAGATGTTTCCAGTAGTCACAACATGTTCCAGTTTCCCTCTTGTCATAACTTGACCAAAAAGTGATGATTGTCTCTTTGTGGTGTTTGTGATAAGTTGTCTTCGAACCCTTGCCTCTTTCAGAACATCTGACTTGCTCTAAGGAATTCTAAGGATTCTTATGTTGTAAAAAATGATCGATGAAAGGTTTGCTAAAAATGTATGTATGAGGCTGAGAGGTGCAGATATCACAGCCTAGCTGTAAACCATAAGACAACATGCCACCACCCTTTCAAGTAGACAAGCGGGCATACCAGCTGACATAGAAAGTGGAGCCTGCTCCAGCTTCTTGGTGTGGTTGTTGAACTCCTGTCGGGGTGGAGGGGTCAGTCTGGCTGAAAGAAAGGGAAGGCGAGCCTGGCAAGTGTAGCCAACAACTTGAAGCGAGGTCATACTCAGAGCCTGCACAAAGTGGGATCCATCTTTGATAAAACTGTGAACACAGAAATCAGTCAAATGCTAAAATTCATTTACATAAAAACAACCACCATGCTAATTAAACCATCGATTAATCAGGTACCGCCCACACAATAAACACTGGCTGATATGGATCTCCAACACTGTCAATCCCCCTTCGTAGATTCTGGACTGTTGTTCACCCTACTCCTAATGTTATCCTCCCACTTGTGTCGCTCGCTGCCTCTTGCTTCCTTATCTTCAAAATTTCACTCCAATATGTTTTTAATAAGTGGTATGTCCTTTTTTCTTAACTTTCTACTCCTTCAGATGTTGAGAGGGAGATACAAGTTTCTGCTTCTCGCTGTGCTGTTGTTGCTGATGTCATCTTTCCATCTTCTTGGTCTACCTCATGTTCTATGTCCTTCTCCTCTTCCTATTGTTGTAGATGTCCTGTAATGTAACAAAATATTTCACTCCTATCTTTTTCAACAGCTTTTTTTTTTCTTCTCCATTCCCAGTCTCCTGAGAACCCCTTATTTGACTGTTTCCATAAAAGACAACCTATTCCTTTGTATATCCACATATAAGTTAAAGCATATGATCATTACAGAGCAGTCTTAATGGCATTCAGCGTGATGCTGACCACATCACCACCAAGCGCCGACTGATCTATAAAATTTACATCTAGCCCTTATGCTTGAAGGCGTGGAAATGGTCCTTTACTTTTTTTTTTTTTCAATTAAATGGCATTATGGACCTTTGGGTAAACCAGTATGCTGGGACACATAACAACCATTTACAGGAATGACATTTTTATTTATGTTAAATAACTGCACACACACAGATACACCCTATGTTCATTGAACACCTGGAAAACTGCTCAGCAGGCCCAGGCATTGAACCCCTGGAAAACTGCCCAGCAGGCCCAGGCATTGAACCCCTGGAAAACTGCCCAGCAGGCCCAGGCATTGAACCCCTGGAAAACTGCCCAGCAGGCCCAAGCATTGAACCCCTGGAAAACTGCCCAGCAGGCCCAGGCATTGAACCCCTGGAAAACTGCCTAGCAGGCCCAGGCATTGAGCAGCACTGTCCTTGTGTGGGTTCCAGGGTCCTATCGTAGGGAAAACAAGAATAGACCCACTATTTCTCCAAAACAATCATGTCGTAAAAGTCTAATAATTAGGGATTTTCTTTGAAGTCGAAGTGCATCTGCATAAGAGTCAAGGAACCAACAGTCTGCATATAATAAACCAGATCTGTAAAACGGATGTAAATGCAAAAATAAAATTGTGGAATAAGACAAAGTCAAGAAGCAGACGAATAACCAGAACTTTCTGCCGGAGCTTACAGTGATTGAATGCTAAATTGAGATGAGTTAATTCAAGAACTGACATCACAGCCCTTGGGGCATTCCCATAAGTGCTCCGTCCCCATCTTCAGCAGCCAGTGAAAAGTACCACATTAATGATATCGGCAAGCATGGGACAGAGTTGATAAATGCCAACTTACTCTGACATGAGATAACTAGCATGCTCCAGAAGTACCATGTATGCACCAGTAGCAACAGCATCAAAGTAGCAAGGCACCAGGAATCGAGGCATCTTTTTCAGGTTGTCAAATATTGTATCATACCAGTTTCCCAGCTGCAACATGAAAGGAAACTATATATATAACTAATTTTACACCCCTGACTGTACATTGTACATACAGGTTTCTCAGCTAGAAGATCAAACCAAACTGTTTGTACACAACTATCTATGCACTAATGACTGAACAATGACTGGTTTACTGATTTCAGAAATTACATCATAGTCCACCGGCATACTAATAGGTGCTCCGGCCGACCCACAGGTGCTCCGTCTCCTCTGGCAAATGTCTTAACGTGTAGGTGCTAACTGTTCCCGCAGCACACTGATTATAAACTCACCATTCTCTTCTTCTTAAATTTGCCTGATCCACACCTAATTCCTAGTTCACACATTCTTACCCATGTTATTTACTCTAACCTCCTGTTTTCTATCAGCTTTCATTCATAAATAGTCTTCAGAATGTCTCCTTTGTTCAGTTTGAGTGTTTTCCGTAGCTATCGCTTTTGTAGCCAGAAAATCTGCCTTTTTATTTCCTAACACCATGTCCATATGAGTCCCTGTAATGCTGGTGTGCTGATGCTTGGTAGCAAGTCCTGCCACATTTGTACATTTTTAATCTTCATCCGTACCGCCTAAGAATCAGTCACTATAATTCCTATGGTTACTCTATTTTTTTGCTATCCACTTCCCAGCAGCACAAATGACTGAAAAAGCCTAATTATACACCACTAACGGTGTACAACTGACTGAAGGCAACCATCTCTACACCACTGACTGTGTACAAATGACTGAAGACAATGATCTATACACCCCTGTACACAAATGAGTGAAGACAACTGACTATACACAGCTGACTATGTACAAGTGACTGAAGACTAACTCTAAAAGCTAACTACACACAGCTCTTCTTCAGCAACCAAATGACAATTCCCCCCCCCCCACCCACCACACACAGACACATCTACCCACACCTGCACACAAACAGAATTTGGACAGAATTAATTTTAAGCTGAATTTGTATACAACAAAATGACAAACCTTAAACCTTCCTGAAGAAAATGTATTGGATGTATAAGTAAAGTAAAGATCCCTTTACACGCCCTTAGGCACATCGGTCACATGGGAAGAGCACCCATATTTTTACAGACCAATTGGCACTCGGTGGGTAATGTGGTCAGCAATACGTCGGCCGTCTTTACTTTCCCAGGACAGCCTATCCTGGTACCCATTTGAGGCTGGGTCGACCTGCGACGTCCCATACCACGATAAAAATCCACGCAGCCAGCAGTGGGTTTCGATCACGGTACATTGGATTACGAGTCAGACTCGCAACGCCTTAGCCACGGACGCCGCTTATTGGATGTATAGTGACATATAATATACCAAATTAAAGAGAAATAAATATAGAATACATCTAAACTTTTTAAGAATTAGTGTTGCAAAAATAAAATATTAAAATCACACCTATTCAAGGGTGTTAGACGCTGTTAAAGATTTCTGACACATGACGTTTTGTATTTACATTACTTTTCTTTTTCTTAATCAGCAACACTACTATCCATTTCTAAGAATTCACACGCCATATCTATTCAATTATGCATCAGCTAGTCTTTATTTGAAACAATTCATCTACATACTCAAAATGTTATGACCATTTTTATGTGACATGACAAAGTTCATAGTTACCTAATTCCAGACACCGCTGATCAAAACAGGAATGATCCGATAAAACATTTTGTTCAACTTTACCCCAACCCATATTGTGCCATAGGTGCAGTCCTTGCATTATTAATCATAATGCCAACACTATTATTGTCACTATCTGGCTCAGATTCATCGACAGCAGCCGTATAGACAGTTCTAGATCTAGCTGTGATATTGTACAGGTTTCCCTTGCCATTAAGTGAGGAAAATCACACAAAAATTGTAGCCCACTAATTTAATTTAAAACAAACTGAAAACTAATCATAATGCCAACACTATTATTGCCACTATCTGGCTCAGATTCATCGACAGCAGCCGTATGGACAGTTCTAGATCTAGCTGTGATATTGTACAGGTTTCCCTTGCCATTAAGTGAGGAAAATCACACAAAAATTGTAGCCCACTAATTTAATTTAAAACAAACTGAAAACTATTCCTCTCGATTGCCCATACTTAGAAGATGAAAGTACTTCATTTCGTTAATTCTAGTCTTTCAAAATGGGTTTATATAAATTCATTTTCCTAGCAAACGATACAATATTAGAGTTCTATGCCAAGAACCAAAAAATCAGTGATATATCGAAGTAGGATGGATTCTTAAGCTGATATATTGGCAATATAACCAAAATGAGTTTTTTTTTTTTAAATGTCTACACTATGTGGCTCTGCCTGAGCAAGAAACCTGTAGAGTCATCCTACTCGTTCTCTAATTAACAGCAAAGCTGACATTTCTAACACGAAGAGACTGATCAACAGTCTCAGAGACTGCATATCCAAGGCAAACATCAGAGACTTAATTTTTTTTTTTTATATTAAAAAAAAAGTTTAGTCTAAACTCTGCGGTAATGTCTAAGCAAGCAGCCTATATCAATCCTATTGCTTCACCACATAACGGCAAAGCTAACATTTTAATTTCATGCTTCAGTATTTTAAACTTTACGTCACTTTATCTCACACAAATGTATAACATCTTGTGTACAACCAGTATGGAATACTTACATTCTCCAGCTCTTTGTGTGGCTTGAGCCGAGCACCGATGTAATCGGCCAACCAGTTCCCATCGCGCAAGTTACCACACAACGGATGCCCTAGGTCATTGTTGGCACGGATTGTTGACAGCACATAAACGACACCTGCGAGAAAATCATAAGCAGAAAATAAAGGTCCTATTTTCACATCTTGCAAAGTATTGCGCATATTAATGATGGTTCCATACTGTCATAGATCAATTAACATTTGGTGTGTGATGTGTTCATTGTTGGGGTGGATCACAGACAACACATTTACAACATAACAAAAGGAGATCTGAGTTAGACACACACACAAATATATATATATATTAGTCTGCAATTTCCACACCTTGGGAAACACTGGGCACATCTGTGCTAGCTCTATATTGTCACGAGCAACTAACACTTGGTGTGTAATGTGTTCATTGTTGGGCTAGATTAATGGATTACAGAGAGCAGTTATTCAACACCTGAAAAGAAATCTAAGTGGGAACAAAAATACAGGCTACCATCTCCACATCTTGAAATGTACTGGGCATACTGATGCCCAGTCAACACTAGGTGTGTGATGTGGTTAACATTATGCCTCTAAGACAATAAAACAAAGGAAACTCCTCACACCAGTGGTGCATCAGACACATTATGCTAGACTTATTTGTTTACAGCTGCCTTCCACTGGCTTGAGAACCATTTGTACACATATGTAATTGTAAACCACTCACACAGTATGTGTGAAAAAGATAGGTGAGACAGGTATGCTTCAGAGGTGCCGGGTTATTAGCATCCTTTGGATTTTTTTCTCCATGTCATGCTGGTGTGTTGGGAAACGAGTAGGCAGATAGACTGACCAGACTTGCTGGTGAACTGATATATAACAAGCTAAATGTTGTAAGGAGAATGGCACTGGGGGGAGTTACCAGGGATCTGGGGAACGCTCAAAACTCAAGGGAAGGGTGAGATGGATGTATAATCAGACAGTTACTGGTACCATCAGAACTGGAACTCTTCACTTGCTGCTGAAGATAGAGACAGAGCATTTATGGGAGTGTCCCGAGTGCTAAGATGTTGAATCTAAATTCAACGACATTCAACATTCATTTTTTTTTTTGCAGACCAACTGAACCTCAACAGAGATGTGGTCAACATTACACTGATCACCTTTACTTCCCAGGACACTTTTAGGCTGGACTGACCTGAGAGTCCAAGTCAGTTCGGAGACATCAACTGTGATAAGTATATGTGCCCATGATTGTCAGGCTGGCAGGCAGGAGTACTATACCACTGCTCCTGAAAGATGATCATTCTGAACTATCATTCTTCTCCCCCACATTGTTTCTGGCCTTCATTAACCTTCAGCTGAATATGAGCATAGGATTTTATGTCAGAATGGGGAAAAGGAGTCGCAGAATGAGTGGGAAAATTAGTCAAGAATTCAAAACGGGTCAGCAGTTCAAGCCCAACGAAACAAATACAGGATCATGTAATTTGCAGAACATAAATGACAAGACTACCTCTCAATCCACAGTACACCAAACGCCCATAGTTAGGAACATCATAAGCTCCAAAACCGTAACAGTCATCCCTATCTTCCTGATCTATTCGGAACAAACACCGGTTCAGATCCGCCAGTGTCAGTCTCTCCACTATGGCACGGAAGTTGGACTTGTCCAGCGTTTCATCAAACATGGTGTGGCCACTGTATGACCGCATCATGTAGCCAAACTGACCCAAACCACGTCGGAGTTCCAATATAGCACTCTTGGACTGAACTGGCAAAGAGCACCTGGGAAAGAGATATCCAATAGAAATGGCTGGTATAAAAGTAAAGAACCCTTTTCTGGGCCTTCAGACATATTCAGCATATGTAGCGCTAGACCTATATTTTATAGACCAATCGGCACTTGGTGTGTGGTATGGTCTACATCACACCAGTTGTCTTTACTTCTCAGGACTTCAGCATATACCCATGTAAGACTGGGTCCACCTGAAAGCCAAGGTCAATTTGGGGAAAAGTCTTGCTCTGTTTAGATTTGAACCAATGACCTTTGGATCTGCATGCGATCGTGTAGCCCCCACACTATGGAAGCTCCAGCTGGCACACTAGACATCTCAAATATTTAGATTAGTTGTGACTGCTCTGGCTAAGTTTCAATAACTCTTAAGTGCCCTGATGTTCAGGTAATCTGTGACATGAAAAGAGCTTGAATCCATTAACACTAAGACTACTATAGAGACCTACTTTCCTCCCAACCCAGAAAAAGTGTTATCTGTCTCCACAGGGACTGTCTTGCAGAGCTCTCTAATACCAGTTCAAACCAGCAGGACGAGCAAGACAAGAATTTTGCTCTAATTAAAGGACATCAATCCTGGGAATGCCGTTCAAATGCCTTGACTGGCTGTCCCTTGCAAGATTTTACAAATTAGGAAAGTTACCCACAACAGGCAGTCATGATGGTATAGTCTTCTTCGTCTTCTTGGCGTTCACCGGCTGTAAACTCTGGCAAAAAGTTCTGGTTGTTTATCCAGTTCTGGAATGCAGTCGTGTTCCAGAACCTGAGTGGTGCGTGTGCATCCATTTTACAGATCTGACTCATTAGTATGCAGACTGCTGGTTCCTTGCCTCTCAGGCAGATGCAATCTAACTTCGAAGGACTCTTATGACGTGCTTTTGGGTAGGCAGTGGGTCTGTTCTTGTTTTCCCGACAATAGGGCCCCGGAACCCACAAGAGTTGATGGAATAGTGATTAGCACTTACTTGCCAACGCAATGGTCAAATCTAAATTCTAAGAGTGGTAGGATTATTTTCTGAACTGTATGGCTCAGGGGTTGACCCAGCCTCATGAACTAGCAGCCAATTTTCTGGGAAGGAGACATGGCGAGGCAGGCAACAAACCTTTCTTCTGAAACAATTAGGTATCTAAACAAATTTTTTTGAGGAAAAATCCAGTCACATATTCAGGGCAAAACTGAGATTCATGAACTGCCAATCCTGAATCCACTTATTTCATAAGATAACACTGCGATAAAAAATGCAGATTTCACTTAATGTAAACTCCTCACATCTGAAGCATCTTTTCTCCCTAGATTTATTACACTTAATATTTAGTATTGTTACTGTTTGAACATGTTGGGTACAATTAGAGCATTTCCCAGCAACTGTGACTAAGAATTAGATGGTGATGATGTGTATTATTTTTATGCTAACCGATGTATGAATGCAATGATGTATGTAAGGAGTGAGGCCAAAGAGCAGAATATAAGACAGGCCTGTGTGCCTGAATCGCTACCTTTGAAATTAAAGCAGTTCTATTTGTTTGTTTGTTTATTTGTTTAAAAGCAATGATCCTCCTCAAACTCTGGGTCTGGCGAACAAGCTGACAGAGGAATTTGATTTTATCACAGAGTAGTTCCTGTCCCTAAAGCAGCAACTCTAGTCCAGCCTATGAACAGCAGGTTATTGCAAGCTTTAAGAAAGTATACAATCACTGTTTCAAAGTTGTTTTCAGGTAAACTCTGATATACAATTCCCACAGAGATTTCGTAAACAATATTCAAATATTTTGTCGATAGTTTTTCCATTTATTGTACTCATTATTTTTTATAGTAAGATTTTAAACAATTTAACTACTTTTCTATACAAGTAGATTTATGAAGTAAAGGCTAATAAAGGCTAATAGACATAAACAATCATCTGGAGTTAAGAAATAAATTAATTCATTTAACATTTCTTATGAAACTTAGTTTTTGATCAGCTTTTAACAACAAATTAAGTTTGGGAACTGACATTCCACTGAATTTTTTGGGGAAATCTTTAATGTAAGTGCAGTAAGAACAGGGGACCATCATTTTCATTTTGTGAGAATAAGTTATGTACAACCACAAAGCTAAATATGCAGTCTCCCACTAAAATTTCCAAAGGGGCCAGCGGAGAAACACAAGCTAAAGATCAAGCATGTTGTAAAAAAAGTGGGACTATAACTGGACTGTTGAGCTGAATTTAAAGGGAAAGCACAAAAGAAGAAGCGCGGTCAGGACATTTCATTCAGCCTTCTCTCTGTGTGGGCCCATGTTTTTGGGGATGGGGGGAAATGCCCTTTAACAAGAATTTCATTAAAGCCGACAATTAATTTGCTGAAATCAGATGTGTTGGGCTGAGAGACCCACATATCACAGTTCAGCTGCAAAGCATAACACCACAATACAACATACTAACCACCCTTTTAAAGTGAACAGAAGAAGAAGAAGAAGAAGAAGAAGAAGAAGAAGAAAAAGAAGAAGAAGAAGAAGAAGAAGAAGAAGAAGAAGAAAAAGAAGAAGAAGAAGAAGAAGAAGAAGAAGAAGAAGAAGAAGAAGAAGAAGAAGAAGAAGAAGAAGAAGAAGAAGAAGAAGAAGAAGAAGAAGAAGAAGAAGAAGAAGAAAAAGAAAAAGAAAAAGAAAAAGAAAAAGAAAAAGAAAAAGAAAAAGAAGATGAAGATGAAGATGAAGATGAAGATGAAGATGAAGAAGAAGAAGAAGAAGAAGAAGAAGAAGAAGAAGAAGAAGAAGAAGAAGAAGAAGAAGAAGAAGAAGAAGAAGAAGAAGAAGAAGAAGAAGAAAAAGGAGGAGGAGGAGGAGGAGGAGGGGGAGGAGGAGGAGGAGAAAGTCTTCAAAAAGGAAAGAAAGAAAAAAAACCTAAAATGAAATAACTCACTTAACAACCACAACACTGCCAGGGGTAAGACTCTTGAAAGAAATCTCATTGGTCTGTCCGTCTTCCAGAAGTCTAGTAGTGATGATCTGGCTTTCATGTGCCTTGATGTTAGTCTGATGCTGCAGGTAGTAATCAGGCAATCCATTGATGTAATCCTCATCTTGCTTGTAAGCAAACAGCTCTGTATGTCGGATTTTTCCCTCCAGAATGATTTCATCAATATTTCCTGTTCAAGGGTGAAAAAAAATTATATGAAAACAGAAACAGTGAAACAAAATTATCTCAAAACAGGATCAGTGAAACAAAATGATGTACAAACAGAATCAGTGAAACACAATTATGTGAATACAGAATCAGTGAGACAAAACTATGTGAAAACAGAATCAGTGAAACAAAACTATGAAAACAGAATCACACAAAATGTATTATATGTGAGTAACATCTACAAGAGATCATGTTGCTCTTGCTCTGAACCACTAAAGTGATTCTTGGGCCCTTGTTAACTCTTATATAACCTCCTGTCCACAGGGTCTTTAAAGTCTTGTATCTATGTTTGTACTAGTCAATCTATACGATCAAGTTTCTTCTTCTTCTTCCTAGCACTCACCGGATGTAAACACTGGTGGAAAGTTCTGGTTGTTGGTCTTGTTTTGGAGTTCAGTCTAATTCATCAGTTTTACTCACCTTAATGCTTAAATCTTGAATTTTGTGTACATATGGCTGCAGAATCTGTTGTGTCCAGTATGCATGAGTCTGTTGTGTCCAGTACGCTTAAGTCTGTTGTGTCCAGTACGCAGGAGTCTGCTGTGTCCAGTACGCATGAGTCTGCTGTGCCAAGTACGCATGAGTCTGCTGTGCCAAGTACGCATGAGTCTGCTGTGCCCAATACACATGAGTCTGCTGTGCCAAGTACGCATGAGTCTGCTGTGCCCAAGTACGCATGAGTCTGCTGTGCCAAGTACGCATGAGTCTGCTGTGCCCAGTAAGCATTTCTAAACATAATTGTTTGTTTCTTTCGTGTGAGGAAGTGGACTGGTCTTCAGAATTGTGTCCTGGATGGGAAGAGTTCCAATTGGTTCCTATGGCCACCTTGATCCGAGTCTGATTCATACAAAGAAGTAAACAACAAGACGGTGCCGCGTTAGTGCAGTCGAAAAGATGCTTGCTTTCAAATCCAGCTGCGACTGGCTGCAGCCCACGGTCAGTGTTCAAAACCGGGCGGTTTCCGGGGTTCGCCCAGCCTCTAGGAAATGCGTACCAGAGCTGACACTCTGGGGTAAATGGAGGAACGTCGCTACAGAGTTACGTGCGGACAGCGACACAGGTGGACAATTCTTATCAGCTGTCCGTACTGGTGGCAGAGCACTTATGGTTTATAACCGTGTGCAATGACGCTGGTTCACATCTCCCGACTTTACCTTTACCTTAAACAACAAAAGACAACTGTTTTTACCTTGTACTGTTATTGGTCTGATGTAACCTTGATCATCTGGATTGGCCGGATGGGAAAATGAAGTTCTTGCTATCAGAACCACAGACTCGTGAGTCTGAGGACGGTGTCTTGTTACCGATACAGTGTTGGCATCAACCTGATCTACAAACACCTGCCAATGAAATAAAAATACTTTCTGTGATCAACATAGCAAATGCTGATTGTGTCATGAATATTTCAAATTTTATCACAAGTGCAATCTTCTTCTTCTTTGCATTCGTCGGCTGTAAACTCTGGCAGATTTTGGTCTTGTTCCAGAATGTGTGAACATCCATTTTACAGATCTAGCTTATTTGCGTGCAGGCTGTTGGTTCTTCGCCTCTCAGGCAACTGCGCTCCGACTTCGAAGGAAACGCCCATAATTAGTCACCTTGTATGGCACACTTCTTAGGCAGATGGTGGGTTTATTCTTTCTGTCCCAAAATGGGGCCCCAGAACCTATAAAAGGACCTCAGATGCAAGAAATACCATCATCATCAGGTGCCTTGCTGACTGGTGTGGGCGATCATGCCTCTCTATAATCCACGATCTCCTGCAGCATGTATCAGTTCGTGTGCTGACACACCACCATGCCATGCAACAAGACTGTCAAGAATCTTTTTTCGTTTTCCTCTATCCCCCCCTTCCACAGATCTTTCCAGTGGTCACCACATGTTCTATTTTCCCTCTTCTCATAACATGGCCGAAAAATTATTACTGTCTCCTTCTGATGTCTGTGATAAGTTGTCTTCGGGCTCCCGCCTCTTTTAAAACCTCTTGGTTGCTCTTTTTGGCTGTCCAAGGTATTCTGTAAAACCACATCTCCGAGGCCTCCAGAAATTGTTAGGCCTGCCAAATATATATATATTTCTCTCTCTCCTCTCTCTCTCTCTCTCTCTCTCTCTATCTCTCTGCCACACATCTGTGTTAATCCAAAGTAAATAAGAACAGCATAACATGTAATACAAGCTATTTGTACTAGCAACAAAATAATAGGGTCTTCTTCTTAAGGTTCACAGGCTGTAAAGTCTGGTGGAAAGTTCTGCTTATTCGTCTACTTCTGGACCTTAGTCCTGTTCCAGAACATGAATTCTGCATGCATATCCATTTTACAGATCTTGCATGCAGACCGCCAGTTCCAGGCCTCTCAGACAGATGCGCTCTGACTTCAGAGGGAAATATCCCTGATAAGTTGCCTTTTAAGACATGCTTTTTAGTGGTCCAGTGGGTGTATTCTTCTGCCCTGAAACCCACATGTGGAGCCCTACAGCAGGACGTATCCCAACCATACAGCATCAGAGCCTCACCTGGGAGTAGCCCTCCCTAGCAAGTCTGTAATGTAGCCGGTTGAGGACTGTGATCCCAGCTGTTATACCAAAGTTCTTATTGATGAATGCTCTCTCAGGATTATCACTGTCTGTCCAGGAAGTGTATAATCTTTTTTCTTTGACTACATTTATCTGTAATGGAAAAGAAACATGTGAGAGACAATGAGAAAATGGTCACATCAGGAAATGGGGGAAAGTAGCCAAGTCATGAGAATGAACAAACTAAATTTATTTTCAAACAATTAAGAACTGGATATGATGGCTCATCTAACATTCCGCCTTTCTGCTGATCTGATGAGAAAGGAAAAAGTAGTTATGTTATAGGGGCGGGGGGGGGGGGGGGGGGGGGGGGGCGGGGGGGGGGGGGGTGAAATGTACTGTGACTACTGGAAGGATTAAGGAGAAGTAGCATAGCATTATACTTGTGGAAAGATAACTGGCAATGTTAGTTGACAAAAGACTAGAAAAAGGAGGGGAGAAAGGGGAAGGAGAATGGGCAGGTGGAAAACAAAAGAAGAAAGAGAAAGGTAACAGAGAAGATTAGCAAGGCTGAGATAAGAAGGAATAAAGGAAAATGCAGAATAAGAGTAAGAAAAAGAAAGAGAAAGGTAACAGGAAACATGTGAGAAGATCAGCACAGCTAAAGTAAGAAGGAATAAAGGGAAATGCAGAAGAAGAAAAAGGTAACAGGAAACAAGTGAGAATAACAGCACAGCTGAAGTAAGAAGGAATAAAGGGAAATGCAGAAGAAGAAAAAGGTAACAGGAAACAGGTGAGAATAACAGCACAGCTAAAGTAAGAAGGAATAAAGGGAAATGCAGAAGAAGAAAAAGGTAACAGGAAACAAGTGAGAATGACAGCACAGCTGAAGTAAGAAGGAATAAAGGGAAATGCAGAAGAAGAAAAAGGTAACAGGAAACAGGTGAGAATAACAGCACAGCTAAAGTAAGAAGAAAAAGAGGGGGGGGGGGAAATGAAGAAGACTGAAAATTAGGTAACAGGAAAGCAAGTGAGAGATGACAGCAATGTTAGCTGAAGTAGACTAAGAAGGAATAAAGGGAAGCAGGAAGAAAAAAAAGGTAGACAGGAAACAGGTGAGAATAACTGCACAGCTGAAGTAAGAAGGAATAAAGGGAAACGCAGAAGAAGAAAAAGGTAACAGGAAACAAGTGAGAATAACAGCACAGCTGAAGTAAGAAGGAATAAAGGGAAATGCAGAAGAAGAAAAAGATAATAGGAAACAAGTGAGAATAACATCACAGCTGAAGTAAGAAGGAATAAAGGGAAATGCAGAAGAAGAAAAAGGTAACAGGAAACAGGTGAGAAAAACAGCACAGCTGAAGTAAGAAGGAATAAAGGGAAATGCAGAAGAAGAAAAAGGTAACAGGAAACAAGTGAGAATAACAGCACAGCTGAAGTAAGAAGGAATAAAGGGAAATAGAGGAGAAAAAGAAGGGAAATAGAGGGGGGAAAAGAAGGGAAATAGAGGTGAAAAAGAATGAAAAAGGATAAAAACAAAAACATTTGTTGCTAACTGGCACAGACAATCATGTCTATTCACATCTGTTATTTAGCTGAATGTATTCATTTATGCTCACATCTCTGTTCATTTCATGATGCAGAGATGTGCAGATTCTTCTTTGCCTTCTCCTAAAACTCCACATAGTGTCAAAGCATGCTGAAATCAACAAGGTGTCTACTAATACAGATCAGTTATGTAATGCTTCCTTTGTTCAAAAGATAATAGTACCTGTGAATCACTCATGATGGCTATTAATGATGAGGCTGTTTATGTGCAAATCATCATCATCCTCATCACTATCATATGCTGTGCCTATAAGTGTAGGCTGTCATCTCGTCACCAGAATCTCAAAATCAGGTCAGTGTTCTTTTCTCACCCCATCCATATGGTTAAGCCATCTAGGTATTTATCTAGTTATGTATGCAAGAATGTATGTATATGTGTAAAGATGTAGGTGTATGTATAGATGTGTGTATGTATGCATGTATTTGTATGTATGTATGCATGCATGTGAGTGTAAATGTGTGGTTGTGGGCGTATGTGGGTGTCTGTACATGTGATTGTATGTGTGTGTATGCATGCATGCATGCATGCATGTGTAGGTGTGTATGTATGGAATGAATGTGTGTGTGCATGTATGTCAATATGTGTGTGTGTGTGTGTGTCTTTTCTGTTTGTGTATGGTTGTAGATGCGTGTATGTATGCATTAGGTATGTCTGCATATGAGTGTGCATGTATGAGAATGTAAGAGTATATATACGTGTGTGTGAGTGTGTAAGATTGAGTACACATGATGTGTGTATGCATTATTCTATAATGCATATTTCTTTATTATATCCATAACATGCATTATCGATAACAGGCATTGGTACTCTGAAAAATGAGTGCTTGTTAGGGCCAAATGTCAGACAGGCCTGCATGCCCAATTTGTAACCCTTTGAAAATAAAATGTGTCCGTTCATTCATTCTCTTTGCCTTTCTCCTGCCCTTTTCCCATCAATCTTGCCAGCCATCACCAAACTTTCAAGCCTGTGAATTTTTATGTGTCTGGAGAGAAAAAAAATAAAATAACCTCTTTCTCTGTTCATTTTACCCTTTCATCTGAATCAAGGAAGATTGCCTCATTTGTTTAAAAAAAAATGGAAGAAAGTAAAACAGATAACTAGAAATATGAGATCCTGGCATGAGATGGTTGAGGCCATTATGCTCCGCTGAGGGGATAACAAGAAAACATAGAAGCTTGGTTTGGCTTGATTTGCGAAAAAAATTTAAATCGCCACGTTCAACCAGCATCTGCAAAGGGGAGCTTTAGGTTATAATTATGACTAGGTTTTTGTGTGCCATATAAAATGGCTTAGCACTGCTTGCCACCAAGTAGCCCTGAAAAGGACTCTTGGGGTGCCGATGCAATCAAGAGACAAAATCAAAATACTGTCCTGACTGATGACGAAGTTGACTACCGGCCAGCCAATGGGTGACCTGGTCGCCGATGAGCGTTATGCTATTATCAAATATTAAACTTTTGCATTGCTATTTAGTTAACCGTACCAACATGAAACAAAACAGTTATGTTATTTTGCAGCCTCCACTTACATGAATGGGCACCATCTGATCAAATCCCCTGTTGCTTCCTATAGCACAGTTGGATATAGCTACCAGAGCCCCAGTTGGCCAGACATCGTAGGCCGACCGCTTTTGGATCAGGGACTCATTGTCGTGAGTCTGGTCAAAGAACAGGGCATGAGCAACACAGGACACCAACGGCTGAACCCTGGGCTGAATGAAGGCTCCCACAGGGTCACCACCGTACCTGTACACCAATCGGCCTTGCTCATGGGCATTCCAGGCAACCATGGCCTCTGCAATAAAGACGATTGTTTAATGCAAACAAAACTGAGAATATAAGCTTATGTCTTTACAGAGTGAGACAAGTTATAAAGTTATATCATGAGGAGATTTCAAACCAAATGAAAAGTAGAACCAGTCAGCTTTACAATATCACAAACACAAATGACACGTGAATGTTACAGCTAGACAGCCTTCATCAGCACATACATATATCTTCATTACCATAAATATGAACAAAAATACACAAAATCACTTAGCTCATGTATCTCCAACAGAAATCACATTGCTGCCTGGTCAGCAGAAAGTTACAAAACTATTTATACTTATCTCTTTACAAAGAAACTGGTTACAAAACTATATACACTTGTTTTAATGGAAACACTAGTTACAAAACAACCCAAACTAATTTCTTTACACGGAGACAATGGTTACAAAACTTTTACATAGTGAACTGGTTACAATACCATCATATTCTTTCGCAGAGAAAAATGCTAGTTACAAAACTTACTTGTGCCTTGGTATAAAGAGATACATAACCTACTGATGACTTAGTTTAAACAAACAAAAAAACATACCACTTGCAAAACTAGCACATGCCTATTATAAATACATATGGTGCCCCCACCCAAAAAAAAAAAAAAAACCAATACCAGTTCCAAAACTAAAACATGCCTATCATAAAGACATTTATTACAAAACTACCCCCCTCATATCTTTACAGAATAAGACTGATGGCAACTTTTCATCTGCACTACAGTGATGCATGAGAATTACAGCCCATGGCAAAGGTGAGTGTTATGATTCCAACAGTAAATATCGTCATCAAATGCCTTGCCAACTAGCATGGACGATCAAGCATCTTCATAATCTGTGATTTTCAACAGCAAATATCAGTTCATGTGTTCACATTGCTCCCCTGCCATTATGAAAGGCTTCAAGAATTGTCTCACACTGTCTTCCTGTGTCTCTTTTTCCACAGATCTTTCCAGTAAGAGACAAAACATGTTCTTTCTTCCCATAACATCACCTCCAAAAAAAAAAAGTTATTTAACAAAATGATAACTTTCTCTGTGTGATGTTTGTGGTAAGTTTTCTTCGAGCCTTTGCCTCTCTCAAAACATCTTGGTTGCCCCTTTTTGGTTGTCCAAGGAACTCTAAGGATTCTTCTACAAAAACCACATCTTTGAGGCCTCAAGAAAAGGTCTGGCTTGTCTATTAATTGTCCAGGATTCGCAGCCATATAGTAAAACTGGCTCTAATTGTGAAGGCTAACCAGAGCAACTAACCTGCAAAAAATCAGATGAGATGGCCAAAAGGTGCAAATATTGCTGTAAACGAGGACAACACATTTATGTCTTCAGGAGAATGCAGAAAAAGAAGAAACTGGCTCTAAAAGCATGCGAGTAAATTCTGAATCACATTAATTACTCTTTTATATTCTACATGACAACTTACTGACATGCATTATTTCAAATGAAAATTGTATACACTCCAAATAACATCCTCCCTGTGTGGGTTTCAGGACCCCAATGTGGGGAGAACAAAAATAGGCCCACTGCTTACCCACAATAGCATGTTGAAAGAGTAGACAAATTGGGAGCTTCCTTCGAAGTTGGAGTGCATCTGCCTGAGCAGCAAGGAACAACCAATAACACATGTACAAGCCAGTAAAACGGATGTACACGCAAAACTCAGGCTCTGGCACAAAGCCAAAATCCAAATGCACGAACAACCAGGACTTTCCGCCCGAGCTTACAGATGGTAAACGAAGAAGATGATGGTGAACAGTCAATACAGTATACAGTTTTGTAAAACATCTAGTCATCAGTATCACATTCTCAGACAAAACAGATCAATTATGGAAACATACCTCAGCTACAAAGGAGCCACAGTGGTGTAGTGGCTAGATGTTCACCTACTGGCCTTTTTTTAAAAATGACCCAGCCTGAAATGGGTACCAGATAAAGTCCTGGGAAGTAAAAGTGGCCAGCAGGATGTCTGCCACATCACCCAGCAAGTACCAATAATTAAAATGTGAGTCTACCATCATATTCCTGATGCGTCATAGGCGTTAAAAAAAAGTCTTTACAATTACTCCCTCTATAATAACAGTTTACATAAAAGAAACAATTTAGCTGGGGGTCGAATGGCCTTTTCACAGGGGTCACCTGAGACCGTCAAAAAAACACATATTCACTGAAGTTATGAAGTAGCACACACACAAAATTTTTATGGTTGGGGGTCACCAAAACATGAGGAACTCTATTCAAGGGCCACAGCATTAAGAAGGTTGAAAACCACTGATTTAGCACTAAGTGATGTGAAACATTAGGGCAATAGCACCATATATTCTTCAGACAAACCAAACAGTCATGGAGACCTACCTCAGCTACATGGATGGGAGTACTGTGGCAGTTATCCAGTCTCAGACCCTGAAAGATTCTGGCAGAGATGCTGGTGTACTCCTCCATGCGTTGCCACAGGTAGGGGCAGTCCTTGGGAGACTTTCCGTAATTGAGCTTCACACTGTCTCCCCAGGCCATCAGCTCTCGTCTCAAGTACACATTACTTCCTTCAAAGGTTTTATAGAAACATTGATATTTAGTACACTTAAAGAAAGAGGGGTTCTGTTATTAACAGAAATTATCCCTGTGTGGGTTCCAGGGCCCCTTTTTATGGGGAGGGGGGGGGGGAACAGACCCACCCATCTATCCCTCCCCCCCCCTCCCTTTCCTTCCAACAAGCACATTGTAAAAGATGACTAATTAATGATGTTTCCTTTGAAGTCGAGTACATCACCCTGAGAGAAAAGGAATAACAGCTTGCATATAAATAAGTTAGATCTGTAAAACAGATGTCCACATAAAACTCAAGTTCTGGAACAAGACCAAAGTCCAGAAGTGGATGAACAACAAGAAATTTCCACTGCAATTTATAGCACTAAGAACAAGAACAGAGGCTAAACAGATCTTTATGAAGTGCCTTACTCACTGGCTTTAGTTACCATGCCTTTTCTTAAGTCTGCAGCAACATGAATCAATCAATCCATTCATCTTTCCATGCCATGATAAAAAGCTGTCAAGAATCTTCTTACTGTCTTCCTTTGTCTCACTTTATACAAATCTTTCCAGCTGTCTCTCGTTCCATTTGTTTCCTTCTCATAATGTGACCGAAAAGGATGACTACTTATTTTTTTTTTTTTTTATAAAGTGGTGAAAATAAGGGTGACTGCAGTCAAGCTAATACCAAGAAATAAATCCAGTCGACTGTGACTAAAGAGTTTAACGTTAAGCTTTTTAGACACTGGATTAATTTCATTTTTTTATACTAAAGATAATGTATTTTTTTTTAATGCTGGGCCTAACTCCTTGTAAGAAATTGAGAAAGTTAATGCAATAGAACAGAGTGATGAAAAAAAATCCAAGCCCTTTGTGACATCTAAGGGCAAACACATGCTGATGAATGATAAGGTGTTTGTATACCTTAGCTACTTTCAAAACATTTAAATACTGATTTTGGTTTCCTAAAGAAATCTAATCCTTCTTCTGCAGAACCTCAGCTCACCTCTGAAGCCTCTTGGTATTTTAACAAACAGTACTTAAAGTCAAGAGGATCGATCTCAGTGAACCAGCTTGTCCTATCTACTAGCTCGGTCTCTCAATGCAGAAATGGCTAGTCACCTGCAGAAAGTGTCATGTAAAGCATAAAATCTTAAGCTCCGGCAACAATCCAAGAAACCTCTGTCAAAACTGCACTCGTAAACAAGACACAGTGTCCGTGATAGGAACCAACAATCTTCCAAGTACAAGGCAAACAGCGTAACCATTTCTCCTCAGAGACAACATGTGCCAGCCTAGGTCTTGTGAAATGAAGGTATTGACAAAAGTTTTCGTAACTGTCTGATTGTATATCCGTCCCACTTTTCCCCTGAGTGTTTAGCATAGCCAGATCCCCTGGTAACTCCTCGTAGTGCCATTCTCCTCAGACCGCAATAATCTATTTGTGCCTTGCCCTGTTCAATTGCTTCCAAACGGCCCTCACAACATCTGGTTTGTCATACATTAATTCACCACCAGCTGGTGCAGAACCAGCCAGTCTATCTGCCTGCTCATTTCCCACACCGGCATACCTGGAGAAAATATATCAATGGGTGTGACAACCACTTACCAGGCTCAGCAAAGTTCCTCAGAGGATCATCGCCCATCACCCATCCATTAACTGCCATTATGTGGGAACCATCTTCAAAAGACATTCTCTCTTCGTTATTTTGAAGCCTAACCCTGGCTTTTGTTGGGGGCTACTATATAGCCTGACGGCTGAACTTGGTTTCTGGGACCTCTCTAGGGGTGATCCTTATCTGCATGATGGCACTTTGTTTCACCTGGTGTTTGTCACTCTGTGTGATGCCCTGGTGGGGTACAAATTTACTTATTATTTTTATGCTAACTTATGAGGTACTACTTAAAGCATAGCGCTAATTTGTGAACCTCTGTCATAATCCAGCTGTTTCTGTTTTGTTTTGTTATATATTATAAAATTAGGGATTCAATTTCTCTTTGTCTATAAAGACTTAAATGTTGTTGAGAATGTTCATTATTATCTATGAAATAATGTATAAATGAATAATGTTAAGACGGGCCTGCATGTCCAATAATTAACACTTTCTTCTTCTTCTGCTTCTTCTTCTTCTTCGAGTTCACCAGCTGTAAACTCCAGGACTGCAGTCCTGTTCCAGAAGCTGAGTGTTGTGTGTGCGTCCGTTTGACAGATCTGACACATTTGTATGCAGACTCTTAACCCTTTGAAAAATAAATTTTGTTTTGTTTATTCGTTCTCATTCATTCTAACATCCTCAAAGCTCCTCATTGTATCTAATGACTCTCAACCTCCCTTCCTCTCTAATATCTTCAGCATCTGTATGTATGTGCATATATGTATATGCCTCAAATAAACTGTTTGAATAAATCAATCAATCAAGACACCATCATACTCAGGGCATTCTCCCACATGTTCTGCTCCCCTTTTTCAGTAGCCAGCAAAGAGTTACCAAATAGATGATGCCAACTGCAACCTGATTTTAACAAATCTAATAGTAATTTTCCTGCATTTTAAAAACTGCCCAGATTCTCTGCTTGAATATATATAATAAAATTAACTACATATAAACTCAACACTTAAAGCTACCCATTCTATCCAGACAGAATGCCTCCCGGGTGGTTTCCTGGGCCCCATTGCGGTTGGGGAAGGGGGGAGGGGATAGACCCATTGCCCTCTATTAAGCATTGTCATAAAAGACGACTAATTAAGGGTTTTTCCTTCAAAGTCAGAGTGCATCTCCCTGAGAGGCAAGGAACCAACAGTCTGTATACAAATATGCCAGATGTGTGTGCAAAACTCAAGTTTTGGAACACATGGAGAAATAGCCAGGTCTATCTGCCTGAATTTACAAATGATGAACGCCAAGAAGAAGAAGAAGAAGAAGATGCCTGACCAAACAAACCCACATACCCATACATAAGTGGATGATCTTCAGTGACCTTTCCTATCTTTGGACCCTCTGGAGTGACAAAGCGCCACCGAACATTGGCAATAAAGTTACCAATAGCACAGTTAATATGATCACGAATCTCCCTCTCCTTGGCTGCATTCCACTCTGCCAGATCCGCTGCCAGGACCTCGCAACACTTGTTGATACGATCTGCACGAGAGAACGATCCTGGCCTGCACAAACAGAATTTACATTAGGCTTTAAAATTCTTTAATTTGGCAATTCACAATTATTGAAACCACATTTATTTAAGTATAACATAAAAGCGGCGTCCGTGGCTTAGGCGTTGCGAGTCCGACTCGTAATTCCAACATACCGCGATCGAAACCCACTGCTGGCTGCATGGGTTTCTATCATGGTACGGGGCGTCGCAGGTCAACCCAGCCAAAAATGGGTACCAGACCCACTTAGTGCCGATTGGTCTGAAAGAATATGGGATGCTCTTCCCACATGCCCGCTGCGCCTCAGGCGTAAAAAGGGACTTTTAATTAATAACCTATAAAATAATTATAAGTTCTAGACATTATAACTAGCTATTTACATTTACTCAGAACCCAGTGTAATAAAACATTTGTTAAAACCATTAAATACTGTAGATAACTGCAAGCTCATTGTTAAATTAGAGATCCAACATTACAATTCCTAAATGTTAATGATTAAATGATAGTCACATTTACATATTTCATTTTATTTGCAATTTTCAAATTAAAAGTATATTTACATACAATATATACATATTTTATTCATAAAAAAATCATGCAAATGTGCTGTATAATATTCAAATATAACTGCAAAACAGGTGGCTATTGGAAAGGTGCAAAAAAAAAAAAAATATGCATACATCCCTAAAGGTATTCAAATAATCATGCAGCTAGCTATACATAAACAAACATACAAAAAAGTGACAGTTAAAGGATCAGAACAACCTAACAGGAAATGCAACAACAGCCATGTTTGGGTCTTATCTCAATTCAGCTGCAAGCAATTTGGTAACAGACCACTTTGCATTCAGTCTGAGACTACTTAGGCAATTACTAACTTTATTTTTTGTGTGTGATCAATACTCCATGAGAGAGAGAGAGAGAGAGAGAGAGAGAGAGAGAGAGAGAGAGAGAGAGAGAGAGAGAGAGAGAGAGGGAGAGAGGTATCACTTATGGCCACTACTTTGTGTGTGTGTGTGTGTGCAGACACCATTCTGAAAACAATGGCAAACTACTGAATGTAAAATGGCTTATAAAAATCATTAACAGCCAATAAATTCTGGAATGGATTTCCTATGTCCTGTAGCCTTTCTTTCCTAATTAAATCCCATGAGATCATGTAAACTAAGCTGGTACTCATTTTGTGAGGCTGGGCTGACAACACTGATATACAGCCACTTCTAAGGACAGAACCTAGACCACTGTCTCAGGAGGCAAATATACTGACTACTTTGTCACCGCTGCTCAGTTGCTGATACTGTCTACCCCCGGCCGTAAACCATCCTACATCTCTTCTTCTTCTTTGCCTTCCCTGGCTGTGAACCCTGAGAGAAAGTTGTGACTGTTCCTCCACTTCTGGACTTTAGTCTTGTTCCAGAACCTGAGTTTTGAGTGTGCATCCATTTGACAGATCTGGCTTATTTTTATGCAGACTATTGGTTCCTCAACTCTCAGGTTGATGCACTCCAACTTCAAAGAAACTATACCTACTCGACTTACAAAATGCCTGTTATGGGGACAGTCTGTCTTTTCATTTTGTTCCCTACAATGGCAGTAGTGGAACCCACAAGAGGGTAAAACCACATCCATAAAACATGAAACAGATTTCCCTGGTCTTAAATACATATAAAAACCTCAGCCAACTCAGAACTCTGAACCAAGAACAATGCTTGTCTTTTCCTTATAGATGTATATATTAGCTTCTTTCAAGCAATCCTCATTAGTTACTCTAGCAGTTGAAGAGATTCTCAGGCTATCCTCCGAATAACGGGCGGTAAAGATGGCAGCCGCAAAATATCCTTTCGAGCCGCAGTCACGTGTCAATTCCGCACTTCGGGCGACTTAATTTGCACTTTTCCTGCGGTTTTACGGCGACTACCGCCGCCACCACGTGTCCCCCACGCCGCGTGGACTGGGGCTAAACTAGATGGCTAGGAGACCCACGAGCAAAAGCTTCTGCATCACCTGCAGCTTTGCTCGTGAGTCCTAGCCATCTAGTTTAGCCCCAATCCACACAGCGTGCAGGACTTGTGGTGGTGGCGGTAATCGCCGGAAAACCGCAAATTAGGTCACGTGACTGCGACTCGAAAGAATATTTTGCGGCCGCCATCTTTACGGCCCGTTATTCGAAGGATAGATGATTCTCAACATTCTTCTAAGGAACCACAGATGACTACTAGGAACATACAATTTATTTCAGCAAACTGTGAGCTTTGAGCCAGAAATGACTGCCACATGTGAATTGATATTATACCAAACAAGCATTATCTGTGCTCAAACTGATAAAACAAGCACTTATAATCATGTGGTTAGGCAAGCATATGAAAACTACTTGTGAATTAATGAAACCTGCTACTATGAAAAATGTAAAGAAACGGAACAAAGCAAAATAACTAAATAAATGCTACTCGAACCCTGCGACTACTTCAGTAGTAAGCTAGTCACAATTCATAGCACATTCAGATCTGCTACTTTGTGGGAGACATAGCTGCAACAGTGGCTAGCCTATTTGTTTGGTACGAGTTTGAATCCCCTTTATGGTGGCAATTTTTTTCCCCTACTAGCCAGGATTTTGGTCTTGTTCCAGAACTTGAATGTTGCATGCACATCTATTTTACGGTTTTAGCTAAAAGTTGAAGTGCATGTGCCTGAGAGGCAAGGAACCAACAGTCAGCATACAAATAAGCCAGATCTGTAAAATGGATATGCACGCAAAACTCAGGTTATGAAACCAGAAGTAGAACAACTATAAGTTTCTGCCAGAGTTTACAACAGTGAAATCAATAACATATCCGATTAAAAGTCACGTGTTTCTTAAGAGAAATATATGTATAAAATCCTATAAACATGACTGTTACCAGACAGAGACAGAAGAAAAAAATGTGACTAAGGTCATTAATCAGCTTATGAGTTATGTTTAATGCTGTCATGTGTCAAGAAACATGATGATTCCTTAAAAGTCAGGTTGCCTCTGCCTGAGAGGCAAGGAATCAACAGTCTGCACACAAATTAGTCATGTAAAATAGATGTGCCCTCAGCACTTAGGTTCTGGAACAAGACTAAAGTCCAGAGGTGGATGAACAACCAGAACTTTCCACCTGAGTTTACAGTGAAGAAGAATAGAAGAAACATGATATTATAAATAAAAAAAACTCGTGCCTTAAGAAAAGATTAAAAAAAAAAAAAAGACTGTAGATGACTACTCATCATCATCATCATGACGTGCCCTGCTGACCGGCGTAGGCGTTCATGCATCCCCACAAATCTCGGTGCCGTGTCCTCTGGATCAGCTCCACCAATGACATCCCTCTATGCCATTGTTGCAGTCTATTTATCATTATCTCTCTGCCTGCCTCTACTTTTTCTACTGTTGATCTTCCCAGTTGTCACAATATTCTCCAAAGCCTCATCACATGACCTAAGAACAGTTCTTTTTTTTTTTTCTTCTTCTTATAGTTGTATATACTGATCTGCTTTCCTTAGCTTCTTTTAAGCAATCCATAGTTACTCTGACAGTCCAAGGGATTTTCAACATTTATATGAAGAACACCAAATGACTACTAGGAACACACAATTTATTTCGGCAAACTGCGAGCTTCGGGCATCTATTACACATAACATTCAGCACAATTAACAACATAACCAGGTGCTTCGATTGGAAACTAGATGGCAAAACAAACAGAGAAAGACCACAAAAAACACGGAGAAATGGGTTAGAAACAGATGTGTAATATGTGACAGAACAGGAAGGTGCTATGAGAAAAAGATAGGAGGGGTTTCTCAAGAGATAGTCGGGGGTGAATGCATCACTTCAGGTGGGGAAATTCAAAGGAAGTAGTATACTGGCATGCACTGTGGCTTCAACGGGAAAATATTTGTTGTTGCAATTTTTTTTTTTAATGATTTGAACAGTTTTTTTTTTTTTTTTTTTCAAGTTAGTTGCGTCTCCTTTACAGGATGTTGCAGTACCAACCCCAGCATTTTTTTTTTTTGTTGTAGTAGTATTTCTAGGCACATTTTATGTTCAGTAGTTTGTCACTGCTTTGCGGTCAGCACTGTTGAAACCAACACAAAACAAATCGTCAGCAGCTGGGATCGAACCTGACACCACCACAGCATTACGAAGCGCATTTGTAACACCCAAGCCACAGATGCCAAGAGTTTACTAAAATGTCCTAAAATGTTATGTTCCAAGCCTAAATGTAATTTAATATATGGAGATGAGCTATCTTCTCGATTTTTCAACCAAGGAGGTCAGAATACAAATTTGCGAGCCATGAGCCTACCTTAAAGTCAAAGCAGACAGACTAAACCCGCTGCATAAATAAATTAAGAAGAAAATGGGCAGCAGGCTAAAAAGAGGAAAATCATGGATGGGTTAGGTCAAAGACATTATTCAGCAGGTGTGCTCTCTTGAGGACAGAACCGGCGAGGAATGGGTACAAGTGCTAACACAGTGCTGTACGATCTTTTCTGTACGTTGATGGGGGTGTGGCCAGACAAGAGCACTATGCAGGAAGCCACTACATGCCACAGGGTTTACTGAGAAGGGATCTAAGCACTTTTCAAGGCTCAGATGACCTAACACCAAAAGTTGCCAGCCCTTTTCAAGGCTCAGATGACCTAATACCAAAAGTTGCCAGCCCTTTTCAAGGCTCAGATGACCTAACACCAAAAGTTGCCAGCCCTTTTCAAGGCTCAGATGAACTAACACCAAAAGTTGCCAGCCCTTTTTAAGGCTCAGAGGACCTGATCACCAGTGCATGTTACTTGAGAATAACGCTTCAAATATTCCAGAGTAATTACGAACCAATTAACCAACCAACCAACCAAGTTGAATTTGTCAACAGAACAGGTAAACTCCACTGCTTTGCTAAAAACAAACATAACAAAATCAAAGTCATCATGAATAACCAAGGAAAAGGAAAACTTGCTGAAGGCGATTTTTCTCTGGTTAATTTCTCTTTGGTTAATTTTTCTCTGGTTAATTTCTCTTTGGTTAATTTCTCTTTGGTTAATTTCTCTTTGGTTAATTTCTCTTTGGTTAACACCCTGTTTGTTAATTTAAATCTGCTTAATTCCTTGTTTAATACTTCTCATGTCTAGTTTCTGCTGAAGAATTGTAGTGAACTAATGTAGCAATATGTTTTAGTCATATTTTAGCTATCTTAAGTAAACTAATGTACCAGTATGTTTTCCTTAAATAATGAAGCCACACGTTTTTTGTGAACTAATGCACTAGTAAGTTTAAGTGAACTACTTTATCTAACATATTTTTCTGAGCTTGTACCAAAATGTTTTGTAAAACTAATGTACTATATGTATTTGTAGAACTAATGTACTATATCTACTGAAGAACTAATATAATACAGGCTGTTCCTAAAGTCATACCCTCAAACTTGTATGGATCAACACAAAGTTTTTTCAAGTAGTCTTAAATTTCCTATGTCAATATGATTTCATAATTTACAATTACATAGGTGCTGATGTTTTTTTACAGCAGAAAATTTATGTGATCTTTGTCGGACTAGTAATTTGTGTATGACATTTTTTAAAAAAAAGAACAAACAGTAATGACACAAATTGTGTACTTTTACATGAGCTAATCAACAAGCATCATGGCAGTACAAGACGTATCCACTTGACTATTAAAAATATGTGTGCCTTAGTTTATCACACGAAATACCTTCAAAACACATGTTTTTCCAACTTCGCCTCAAGCCATTCACTGTAAACATGCTAACCGTATGCTCTGAAATGGCTGTCTCTTTTTCCATATACCACAAATAAGGGGGGAAACTAAGCATTTGCTTGCATTATAATTATTTTTCTATAAGGACATGATAAACAGGTTGCATGCCAAATTTCAACAATTTACACCGAACAGTTACTGAATTACAGATTTGTAAAGTTTGGCACGACTTTTAGAATGAACTTTAACATTTCTGGTGAACTAATCTTACGATCACTTAGATAGGCTGGTTCAGTTTTGATGCTCCCCCCCCCCCCTCCCAAACCCATTTTTTGTTTGTTATTCCACTGCATACCCTGGAATGTCAAGGTTCCCTGCAAATATTATGTACTCATTTGCAGTACTAAAAGCTGGTTGGACATCACAGAGGATTGAACCAGTGACTTCCACAACAGTAGGGATGTCTGCCACCAACTCCACCAGTCATAAAAGTCAACTTCAACTTTCATTCTAACATAGCTAACACACATCTACTAATATTTCTGGAATATGAACAAGGCTTAGTAACTAGTTGCTCTCTTTAGTATTTTTGTTATAGTTAGTTAGTTAGGTTATCCTCATTGCACTCCGGACATGTCCATAGGTGCTCAGATCCTCCCCTCAGTATGAACCCCAACGTCCGATGGCTAATAGTACCAGTTCTATGTTTATTAACAAGTCTTCTGGCGTAGCTGGTGTGCGTCTCGTTTTTTGCTGTGCCGATCTTAATTCCCAAGTCTGCCATTCTGGCGAGTGATGTGGATTCACTGCCACCAAAGTCCTCTATCCTTCCCATTTCTCTGAGGGCATTGATAATATCAGCATGATCCATAGGCTGACCGTCGGTAGTGATAGCGGATCCAGCCAACCTGTCAGCTCTTTCATTTCCATCGACGCCTGCGTGTCCCGGAACAAAAATAAAGGTGACTCCACGAACAGTGGACTTCTGTAATGATTCAAGCCATTGTCTTCGCACTGAACCTGCCTGAACCCTCCGGATCATACACATTGAATCACTGAGTATACACACGCGGGTGTATTTTTGTGTTTCAAGCCAGGCAAGCGCTTGTGTCACTGCCATCACCTCCATCGTCATGCTGTTTGTTATATATATGTCGTTATAGTGTTTGTATATACTGATTATCAAAGCAAATTTTCAGATCACATTTTCAAAAAGGCAGCAAGACAAACGTATAATGCAGATTAATACAGGTAAAATAGATAAGTGGTTAAATGAAATACACCATGGGTAATGAACATATTTCTACAGTAGATCAGGCATATGCTACAAAAAGCTGTGTGAATGATGAGTGTTACCTGCGATAATACCAATATGCATGTTACTAAAAGAAAACTGCTTTCAGCTTTGCAAATGGTTTCAGTTTATATAAGTGAGAAATGTCAGTGGGCTTTGATGCAAAAGATTACACATTGATTTGTAAAAGTTTACAAACTACCATCACAGATGAACATCAAAAGTTGTAAAGCGATCAAAAATTTAAATGAGAAAATCAATTTTTTTAAAATCAACTTAATAATGAAACTACAAGAGGACATGAATCTATGTAACACAGCATTTACTGTAAACTTCTAGAAGATTTTGTTACCCCAGATCCACACGGCGGCTGAAAGTGTAGGTGGTTAGACATCAGTATTTGTCAACAATTATGTTAATAAAATCAAACCGTAATTTTTTTTTTTTTTAAATGAGTTCTACAGAAAACATTGACGAAAGCACCAGCACAAATACACAGAACGCATGTGAGGTTGGTAGGTAGGGAGGTAAGTTGTACCCCACCAAGCCATCACACAAGCAATAAACACGCACCCGGTGACTAAGTGCCACCATGCGGATGAGGATCACCCGTAGAGAGGTCCCGGAAACCCAGTCCAGCCATTACGCCATATTTAGGCCCCCTGGCAAAAGCCAGAGTGAGGCTTCAAAATAGCTAAAAATTGCATGCCACATGGGGACCACTCTTAATATGTGTGGCTGGACACAACAAATATATAATAGTGTACTTTGTAAGACACCAAGATCTGTCAACTGTAATGATTAGTCTGTAAAAATATGGGTGCTCTTCCCATATGGCAATGCGCCTAAAAGCGTGAAAAGGGATCTTTACTTTTTACTTTACTTATAATGTAATTAAAATAAAACAGGAAACAATGGCAGTAAATGCACAGAACGTACGTGAAGAAGGATACAATAAATATTTAGCAGTGTTCTTTGTTAGATGCCAGTATGTGTCAACAATCACAAGGGCTTCACAGCTGCGTGAAGCACTGAATCAACACGTCTGCCTACTACAAATAACTGTCATAGACAAAATGACATGCAGACAACTAAATGCACACTTCATCATTTCAAGATATTCATATTAGTTAGTGGCATACATGTCCTTGGGGGCTCTTGAAATCAAATGGAAAATGCAGAGGCAGACAATAAGGCCTATTTATTATGTAAAACAGGCTGACAATTATGCCAACTGACATACACACCTCGGTTTAAATCAAACATTCAAGCACACTTTGTAAGTAAAGATAATGCTGGTCTATACAGCTGTAAGCAAAAACGAAATACAGTGCAGACGATAAGGATAACTCACTGGGGACCTGAGAAATTATTTGTCTTATCAGAAATTCCTCTTATCCAGATAAGAGTTCAAGCAAAAAACACTGCCAGGGATAAACACTTCACAACAGAAGTTCGCCACATCCCAGATCACCTTGAGCGAACTGCACCAAAATTTCTTCTTCTACTTCTTCGCTTTCACCAGCTGTAAACTCTGCTGGAAAGTACTGGCAGTTCATCCACTTTTGGACTGCAGTCCTGTTATAGAATCTGAGTGTTGCGTGTGCATCTGTTTTATAGATTAGACTCATTTGTATGCAAACTGCTGGTTCCTTGCCTCTCAGGCAGATGCACTCCGACTTCAAAAGAAGCTCCCAATTAGTCGACTCTTACGACATGCTTTTGGGTAGGCGGTGGGTCTATTCTTGTTTTCCCTATAACAGGGCCCTGGAACCCACATGGGGACAATTTGATATTCTCCTCTACTGAATGGTAGCTGCTGTAGCACAGTGGCTAGATTCCTGCCAGCACTAAGGTCATGGGTTTGAATCTGCACTGAGGTGGAATTTAATAACTCCCAGGTCAACCAAGCCTTTTAAAAATGTATCCGGAAATGTCCTGGAAAGTAAAAGTGGTAAACGTAATACTGACCACACAACAATTTAGTGCCAACGGACCTATAAAAATATGAGTCTAGCACAACGTGCCTGATGCATCAATTACATGAAAATGGCCCTTCACTTAAACACTCAGACCCTGCCATGACCCGAGTTTCCTTCCATGTCAAACTGGAGCTGCCTTAAAGGCGTGAAACCAACAGTATGCACACAAATAAGCCAGATCTGTAAAATAGGTGTGCACACAAAACCCAAGTTCTAGAACAAAATTAAAGAGCAGAAGTAGAAGAATAACTAGAAATTTCTACCGCAGTTTACAGCTGGTGAACGCTAAGCAGAAGAAAAAGAACCTGATACAAACATTGAAAATTGAAACAACTTTTTTTTTTACTTATGTGTCTCCGGCATTATCTTTACGTATGTAATGAAACTACACAGCTTAAACAAAGAATGTGAACACACCACAAAATAAATTCAACTAGCCTAAACTATATATGCATAAAACAATATTCAGTACTAGCCACCTGAAAAACTGTTTTAATTAATATTAATACCAGATGCAATAACTTCACTCTGTATGA
This sequence comes from Candidula unifasciata, assembly GCA_905116865.2. NCBI lineage: Eukaryota > Metazoa > Mollusca > Gastropoda > Stylommatophora > Geomitridae > Candidula > Candidula unifasciata. The sequence goes on along the minus strand of CAJHNH020000431.1, from coordinate 233,551 downwards.
CACATAAAACTGTTATTTACTTTGGTAACTGATAATTGAAGCCACATTTATGGAAATACCAGAATGTCACCACTATTTTAAAGCTTGAACACATGTATTTGTTAGATCTGCTTAATATAAAAGATATTTTTTAAATGATCGCCAAGGGCTGTGATTCCCATATGCCTCAAAGCAGCTCAAAATAATACTATCATCTGGAAAGAATTGTTTGAAAGAAGCTAATGAAAGTAGATCTCTATATACAACAAAAAGAAAGAGACAAACACTGTTCTATGGCCACATAATGAGAAAAGAGACATTGGAGAACATTGTGACAACTGGCAAGATCCGTGGGAAAATGGGTAGAGGCAGACCAAAAGAGATGACGCTGGATGGGCTGAAACGATGGCATGGAGGGATATCATCAAGAGAGCTGTTCCAGGCAACCAGGGATCAGTGGAGAAGCATGAGCGCTCACACCAGTTGGCAGGGCACATGATGATGATCTGGAAAGAGGAAAAGGTCCCAAGCAACCAAATAGTCTCCTAAACAACACAACACACCTACTGGTTTCGCTTAAAGTCCTGCAATCAGTCAAAGAAAACGTGTGTAAAAACATACCTGTCAGTATTATAGAGCTTCAGTGCCACTTTCATGTCCAGCGTAGAGCTCAGTCTCCTGTAGGTTGGATCCTGTATTATTTTTAGTCGAGTTTCTGGAGTGTCAAAGTCTGTACTCGTACTACCTGACAGAGGGGAAATCAGTATGCTCTTGTAACAGAAGTGCAGCAGAAGAGTTTAGGAATATACCTAAACTGTGAAAGCTCTAGGGATAATCTCGGCCACAGACTTCGCAAGCTCGTCTTAACTGGCTGAGTTGAGAAACAAAAACAAAGACTGAAAATTCACATAAGCTCTCTGTCCCTGTCTTCAGCAGCCAGGGAATAGTGCCATTACTGATGGTACAAGTAGCAGTCTTCTTCTTTGTTCACCAGCTGTAAGCTCCAGTGCAAAGACCCAGTTGTTCGTCCATTTGGACTTTGGCTTTGTGCCAGGGCCTGAGTTTTGAGTGTACATCCATTTTACTGGCTTATTTGTGTGCAGAAGGTTGTTCCTCGCTGATTGAGCAGATGCACTCTGACTTTAAAGAAGGCTCCCAACTGTCAACTCTTACAACATGCTTTTTTCTTTGAGTAGGCAGTGGGTCTATACTTGTTTTCCCTACAATGAGGGCCTGGAACCCACATGGGGAAAGTAACAGTCTGACTGTCCATCTAGCCTATTCTCTGAGTGTTAAATGTGGGCTACATTCCCTGTTCATTCCACACTGCATCATTCTCTTCAAATGTTTAAACTGGAAATTATCAATGCTTATCTAAACTAAAATAACTAGCATAACTCGCTAGCAAAAAAAAATATATTTACAAACACAGATACAAACACATGCACCAGTGCCCATACACGTACGCACATGCACATACACAGAGAGAGAGAGAGAGAGAGAGAGAGAGAGAGAGAGAGAGAGAGAGAGAGAGAGAGAGAGAGAGAGAGAGAGAGAGAGAGAGAGAGAGAGAGAGAGAGAGAGAGAGAGAGAGAGAGAGAGAGAGAGGCATGAAAATTTGTAGAATAAATGACAAATGAGCTTCTTCTTCTTGCAATCGCATCTTTGATAACTACAGTTAAGCACATTCTCATTAAGAAGCTGCACTTTGTGACATTTGAGAAGGGCTTTTCCAATGTACACAGTCACTACACAATGTTATCAAGCTTGCCCCAAGCTGACGCTCTACGTGTGAGACCTAGAAGAAGAATCTACTATTAATAAAAGAAACAAATCTTACTTTCAATGGCTTTCCGAAAGTCTCTGACACACTGCTCAATCCCCACCATGTAAAACTCCTGAATTCTGTATTTGGGAAACACTTTATTGTGCAGAACATGGCTGATTTTCTACAGGAAAAAAACGAGCATGGTTTAAATTATGTGTATGTGTACATAAGTGAGCGTGTATGTGTGTGGGAAAGAAAGAGGTGGTTGGCAGGGGAGACGGAGAAAGGAAGACAAAGAGAGACAAACAAAGATAGATAAAGAAACAAAAAGACAAAGAGAGACAGGCAGAGAATGACACAGGCATGAAGAAACAGAGAAAAAGACACAGAGAGAGGAAGAGACAGAGAAAAACACAGACAGAATGAATGAATTAAGAAACTATTTTTAAAGGATCACAGGCCCTTCTAACATTCCACCTTCTAATCTCTCTCCTCTCATATATCATTTTTTTTTCAAACACCTTTTAACAGCAGCTAAATATCAAATATAAGCATTGGAATATTCTCAAATTCTTCTTCTCCTTTTTCTTCTCTTCCACCTTGTAACTCAGTGAAGTGTCAGGGGAAGATGTAACGTTCGTTGATGAGCTCTGTATTAAGATTGATGCTCATTTCTGTAATGCTTTTCTTAATGCCATCACTCCATATTTTCCTAGGTCTTCTGCTCGCTCTATACTCATTGTAATGTTTCAGTGTGGCTCGCTGTGGTAGATAGTACCAGGGCATTCTTGTTAGGTGTAAAATTACACATACAGTTTTAACCACAGTAAATCATAGTAACTGTAATAAATCTATGGGACGTAAAATAGTGCATTTTTGTATACTTTTTATTTTAAGAGGCATGCTTGGATAATATCTTAGCAGTTTCTGATAGTAAGCAAAGTGGCTAGTGGTATTTTTTACTGCTTGTGGAAGGCAGTTGCACAGTTGAGCAGCAGAGTATGCTAAACTTGTTTTGTATAGGTCTGTCTTAGATGAAAGAGATAAAGAGAAGCAGAGAGACAAAGAAACATTAAAGAAAACCACTAAATCATCATCTAAGTTTTTACAAGATTATTTACATTACCACATAAGGACTATTCTAGGGTGGAATCTGGCCCACGGAGGCCTTGCAAGTGGCCGGTGGATCACCGCCACATGTACTCTATTAGTGATCTTTCTATGCTGGTGCTTGATTGAGAACTTAGCCCATGACGACCCCCATTTTCAACATTTTGGCTCTGAGTCAATTTAGCTGAACAGACCTAACCTACATACTGAACAAACAAACAAAACGGTAAAAATCTACACATTACGTCAGTTAAATATGCATTTTTTTTTTTACCTCAGCGGCGTCCAGGGCTTAGGCATTGGGAGTCCGACTCGTAATTCCAACGCACTGTGATCAAAACCCACTGCTGGTTGCGTGGATTTTTTTTATTGTATGGGGGGTTGCAGGTCAACCCAGCCTAAAATGGGTACCAGGATGTATGTCCTGGGGAAAGTAAAGACGGCCGGCGTAATGCTGACCACATTACCCACCTAGTGCTGATTGGTCTGTAAAAAATGTGGGTGCTCCTCCCATATTCCTGATGCGCCTAAGGTGTAAAAATGGATCTTTACTTTACTTTTTGATCTGATCAACAATCACACAAAAAAACTCAGTGACCCAATGATAATGTTATGGGACTATATAGACATACAGTATGTTAAAGAGTTAAATCAATTACACATAACAATATACATTCAGATGTTCCTCCGAGGTGATGGTGTTAAATAAATACCTGATAAACAGTTAACAATAACCTGAGACCTAACGACATACAATGGTATAGGACTACAGATAGATACAGCAGGTAAACAAAAAATATATATCGATCACGTACATTCAGATGTTCCTCGGAGGTGATGGTGTCAGGTATCCCTTCGTCCACCCATTTACCTTTGCTGACCTCAAGGCTGAAATTCTCAAACACCCTGTCGACAATGTATGCTGGACGCAGGTGAGGGGCCGTCACCATGTTGAATGTGCACTCAGGGTGCTCCCAAACCCATGGGCTATCCTTGGCTGTGTGGTTGTAGACAAGATCAGACAAACTCATCACCTGCAAAACAACACATTTGATTGCTTGAAATCCCACACCCACAGATACTCTGTCTCCCATAGCAACTATCATTTGGAGTTGATATCAATTGTTTAAGTACCATACTGGTTGTTCACTGATCCTCACATCTGCCTTGCCTGACCCATACTTGGGCTGTTAGAACAAGATTGATCTCACAGCTGTAGGGGACAGAAAAAGTTGCGACAGCTAGACAAAAGTTAGCTGATGTAACAAATGGATGGGACAAAAGAATTGTAGACAGCTAGACAAAAGTTAGCTAATGTAACAAATGGATGAAACAAATGAATTGTAGATAGCTAGACAAAAGTTAGCTAGGTAACAAATTGAGGAAACAAAAGAATTGACAGCTAGACAAAAGTTAGATATGTAACCAATGGATGGAACAAAACAAATGTAGACAGCTATGAGAAAAAAAAGCTGATGTAACAAATGAATGGAACAAAAATGTAGACAGCTAGGAAAAAAAAGGGTGATTTATTAATATCCTAGCCCAAACAGGATAGATACACAGGTCATGCGACAGTCTAATATTTCAGGGGGTGGTAGATAGGCTGCATGCAGTCGTGGGACCTAGGCTGCACTCTCTCATGAGACGTAGATGCGTTGAGGTTAGGGCCAGTTCTAGATGTTTTGGGATCGTTTAAAGCACCAGATAGCCGGGAAACCGAGTCTTACCACCCTCTAAAATGTTGGACTGTCCTGTGATGTCATCTTGGGTAGGATTTTAATTGAGAACCAAAAAAAGCTGATGTAACAAATGAATGGAACAAAAGAAATGTAAACAGCTAGAAAAAATAAAGCTGGTGTAACAAATGGATGGAACAAAAAAAAAAAAACTGTAGACAGCTATAAAAAAAAAAAGCTGATATAACAAATGGATGGAACAATAGAAATGTAGACAGCTAGAAAAAAAAAGCTGATGTAACAAATGGATGGAACAATAGAAATGTAGACAGCTAGAAAAAAAAATAAAGCTGATTAAAAAAATGGATGAAAAACAAAAGAATTGTAGAAAGCTAGAAAAAAAATTTGTGTTAACTAATGGATGGAACACAAGAATTTGTTACTGCGAGAATGAACAAACGAACAAACATTTTTTTTTATTTTTGGTCTTTCATTAGAAAAAAAAAAGCTTTGTATAAATGGATGCGACAAAAGAAGTTAACAGCTAGAAAAAAATAGCTGCCGTTATAAATGGATAGCACATAAGAAAATGACAGCTGGGGAAAAAATTAAAAGATGGTGTAACAAATGAATAGGACAAAAGAAGCTGTGACTAGAAAACTTGTTAGTTGCTGTAACAAATGGATGGGACAAAAGAAAATGTGATTAGAAAACTTGTTAGTTGCTGTAACAAATGGATGGGACAAAAGAAGGTGTGACTAGAAAATTTGTTTGTTGCTGTAACAAACGGATGGGACAAAAGAAGTTGTGATTAGAAAACTTGTTAGTTGCTGTAACAAATGGATGGGACAAAAGAAGGTGTGACTAGAAAATTTGTTTGTTGCTGTAACAAATGGATGGGACAAAAGAAAATGTGATTAGAAAACTTGTTAGTTGCTGTAACAAATGGATGGGACAAAAGAAAATGTGATTAGAAAACTTGTTAGTTGCTGTAACAAATGGATGGGACAAAAGAAGGTGTGACTAGAAAATTTGTTTGTTGCTGTAACAAATGGATGGGACAAAAGAAAATGTGATTAGAAAACTTGTTAGTTGCTGTAACAAATGGATGGGACAAAAGAAGGTGTGACTAGAAAATTTGTTTGTTGCTGTAACAAACGGATGGGACAAAAGAAAATGTGATTAGAAAACTTGTTAGTTGCTGTAACAAATGGATGGGACAAAAGAAGGTGTGACTAGAAAATTTGTTTGTTGCTGTAACAAACGGATGGGACAAAAAAAAAACTGACAGCTTGAAAAAAGGTTGGTGTAACAAGTGAATGAGAAAACAGAATTTGAGACAGCTAAGGAAAAAGTTAGCTAATGTAACAAATGAATGGGACAAAAGAAATGTAGGCAGAAAAAAAATAAAGTTAAGAGTAACAAATGGATAAGGAAAAAGAAACATGGAAACAATAACAAATACAGGGGTTCTGAAAAGATTAGGAATGAAAATAGAGAAGCTGCTATAGGAAATTTCTCTCTCCCTCCCTCTCTCTCTGTCTCTCTCTGCCTCTCTCTCTGTCTCTCTCTGTGTGTCTGTCTCTCTCCCTCCTTTGCATTCACTGATTGTAAACTCCAGCAGAAAGTTCTTGTAGATCCACCTCTGGACTTCAGTCTTTTTTCAGAATTTGATTTTTCATGCACATCCATTTTATAGATCTGGCTTATGTTTATGCGGACTGTTGGTTCTCCGCCTCTCAGGCAGACGCAGACTTAAAAGGAAATGTCCCTAATTAATCGACTTTTACAACATGCTTGTTTGGGGGAGGTTGGTGAGGTGTAAAGTGAGTGGGTCTATTCTTGTTTTCCTCAAAAACGTGGCTCTGGAACCCACACCAGAAGCAGAAGCAAACAAAAGACAAGTGAAATATTTTTGCCATATTTAAAAGACATAACACTCTTCTAAAAACCTACCCAAGGGAAGAGTTGAAGGGAAGTGAGCAAGAGTCAGACAGTGATACAACAAGAACGATAACATCAAGAGATGGACAAACAAAAGTCTGATAAAGTGTACTATCAAGGCAAAAGACAAAAGCATGCTGGAGATCCACTGCAGCCAATGTTGACTGTGGACGTGGCACCTGATTGACTTAAGTCACACCTACACACATCTTCAGCTGAACTTACCCCCCAAGTTTTATTCATGAAGTTGACAAGCTTGACAACATCCTCAAAGTCAAACTTCTGCTCTCCTGGGCTGTATACGGGACTCAGTCTCAGCTGATCACGAATGGAGTATGCTGAGTTGGAAATTCCCAGTTCTTGGATGGGGGTAAAGTGAACCATGTTGTACCCACTTTCAGCCGCAACCTGGAAGATGTAGTGTGAAGAAACTATGTACTGTTAAACTACCAGGATAAAAAAAATCATGAAGCAGATGTAGGCCTGTTTTACTAGTTCTGAGATTTGACATCAGCCATGTTAAACGTTCACTCCTGTCTGGGTCTCAGACATCTAAGATCACCACTGCACCCCAGCAGCTTGTCTTACAATGTAAAAAAATCTCTGCTAAGAGCAGATGGGACAATCTTACAGTTCACACTTCAGTCTGTCTATCTGTCTGCTCCACAGGCACAAGTAGCAGATTCTTTTACGCCTTCTTTGTATAGATGTGCTCTAGGAACACAGTGCCTGAAACCTAAAACTTTATTTTGTTTCTTCCAGCTGAGTGTTTATGCCGTCATTCTCTGGTCTGTATCTGCATTCTGCCTTCTCCTCTCCTTCCTAAAGGACTACTTTAGGACAGTTTTAGTTTCTCTTTAGCTCTGTGGTGGATAATGCTGTAGAACAGAGCTATTTAGCGGCCCACGGGCCAAATGTGGTCTGCGGATCATTACCAGTTGTGATGTATTGTATTCTTCTTCTTCTTCTTCGCATTCACCAGTTGTAAACTCTGGCGGAAAGTTCTGGTTGTTCATCCATCTCTGGACTGTAGTCCTGTTTCAGAACCTGAGTGTTGTGTGTGCATTCGTTTGACAGATCTGACTCATGTATGTGCAGACTGTTGGTTCCTTGCCTCTCAGGCAGATGCACTCCCGACTTTGAAGGAAGCTTCCAATTAGTCGACTCTTACGACCAGATGACACCTCATCATTCCTAATAAAATTTATCCTGCTTCAGTCTACTTTACATAAAATGTTACACATCAAAGTTGTGACCTACCTGTAATCTAGGCAACCACTCATTGAAGGGACCCAACAGTTTTGTAATGACTGTCTGGCAAACAATGGCGTCCATGTTGATTTCTTCATCGTTGGGTCCCAGATGCAAAGTTGGGTCAACTAAAAAATACCCAGAACCGTTGCAGTTGTCAACTGTAGCACTGGGGGGAAAATAACAATCAATCTAGATTTATGAAATTTAAATGTGAGATATTTACAGGAATGTTAGCATATGTATCTGATTATGGAATCTTATAATCTTCTTCTTGTTCTTCCTGGTTTTTAGATGAGGTGGCTACACAGTCCTCTATGTAGGTTGTGATCATCCTCATCATAAACCACTTCTGCCGTTAACCGTCGTGGGGAGGAGTAATGTGCGATCCAGTGCATGCTGGCTGCACCGGCTATTGTCATACCATGAAGGCGTAGAGTGTCTTTGATGTTGTCGATTCATGTTTTCCATGGCCGTCCTCTGTTTGAGCTTGCTGCATTCTAACGAGATGGCAAAACAACTTGATCTGCTGTTTCTTGATGAATCTAGTACAAGGTGTTTACCTACAATTTGCCTGATAGTTTCATTATTCACTCGATCTCAAATGGTTAGGTTGGCAGCTTTTCTCAGGCATATTTCGCAAGTGGTGATTTTGCGTATATGGGCTTTAGATAGTGTCCATGTCTGGCACTGGTAGCTTAATGTAGGAATGAATTTGCTGTTTATAATCTGTCTAATTGCACTCATAGTTATGCTTGGATGTCTTAATAATGGTGACAATTGGTATATAAGTGCACTTGCTTTCTGACATCTGGTTTCTATTTCTCTGTTAATTTTACCATCTTCTGTGATCATACTTCCTAGATATTTAAACTCCCTAACTTGATTCAGAGCAGAACCATTCAGCTGTATGTGTAGTGGGCCAGGGGTTCTACTAACTTGCATTGTTTCGGTTTTGTTTGCATTTTTATATTTACTTCATGCTGAATTTAACCTGTTAATGTGGTCTTGCAGTCTATCTTCTTCAGGGTAGAACATGCACTGGTCATCAGCAAATAGTAGTCAATTTAATCTGGGCAAATCGATTAACTTCTCCTGATGTGTATACTTCCTCATGATCAATAAAGCTTGCTTTCCACCAGAACATTGAGTTGCCAGACTTTGTGAGGTTTGAAACATCAAACTACACCCACACATGTGCACTCAGTGATTCAATGAGTTTGATCCGGAGGATCCAGGCAGGTTCGGTGTGAAGGAGATGGCCTGAGTCATCACAGAGAAGTCCAGTGTGCCTGGAGTTACCTTTATTTTTGTTCCAGAATACGCGGGTGTCTATGGAAATAAAAGAGCTGATAGGTTGGCTGGATCTGCTATCACTACCAACGGTCAATCTATGTATCATGCTGATATTATTAATTTCCTCTGAGAAATGGAAATGGTGGAGGACTTTGTGGACAGTTAATCCACATCACTCGCCAGAATGATAGACTTGGGAGTTAAGATCAGCATAGCAAAAAACGAGATGCACACCAGGCACATCAGAAGACTATTGTTAATCAACATAGAAATGGTACAATTAGCCAACAGACGCTAGGGCTCATACTGAGAGAAGGATGTGAGCACCAACAGAGATGTCCGTAGTGATGTGATGATAACCCAACTAACTAACTTAACTAACCTGGAATCTCCTTACACCACGTAGAGAGCAAGTCTGTAGCATACGTTCAATATTCTATGGTGCCTGTTCATGTGGGAAAAGTTCTGAGTCCCCAATCTTTAATGTCCTGTACATTTAACTAAGGAGTCTGTTCTGTCCAGTTCACAGACTAAATATAATGGGCTGTTGCTTTCGTTGGGGGGTTTATTTCATCTTCTGGCTGAGAAGTGTTCTTATGGATTCTAATGGCTGCCTTGATCTTGTGTTTATCTCATTAACAATCATGAACTCTTTCCTGAATCCAATCATCAAGCATATGAGCCTTGAGCTTAACTGGTTACATACTAGCCCCATATGTTTATAGACCAGTCAGCATGTGATTGGTCATTTACTTCCCACAATATTTCCTGGATATTCAAACATGTCGTACCCATTTCTGATTGGTTTAACCTAGGAGATCCCTTCAATTGTTAAAAACTTCTTGCCTCACTTGAGTTCTGAACATATGACCCCTGGACCAAAAGGCAGCAGTGCCAGCTATTGTGCTATTCCACCTCAACTATTTTCGTAGGTGGCCAAATAAACAGAGCTAAGGGGTACAAATTCATTACCTCGCACCTGCGCAAAATGGGGAATTACAAGATATGACAGAATCACATCACTAAATGTGGAGATCGTGGAAACTAATTCCAGTGAATCAAGAGATAAGGAAAAAGATGCTGCCACTGGATAGGACACCCACTGAAAACATAACACTACATACAACTAGAATACCTCTGCATTATAACCCCCCATGGTTAAAAAAATATGGAGAAGAAAAGCAGAAAGAAAAGTGAATTAATATGGGAAAGATATGTTGTGAGCTGCATATGATAGCAAAGAATACGATGAGCGTGTATTAAATGGTTGAGACTTTATGCTACACTAGGGTGTACACAGAACACAAGAAGAAGAATAGGTTATGAAAATCAACAATACCTGCCATCAACTGTAAAGAAATAGTTGAAAGATCCTGCAATGATCATCTTGACTTCCGCAGTCAAATCCATCCTGTCTCCCACACCAGCAGAAAACCTGAAGGGAACCTCATAGTATTTTGTCCGTTCATAGGGTGTGTCCTTGTCACGTGGATGGTTGCAAAACAATCGCACAGAAGAAGCCATCAGACTTGGCCCTAACACAACACGTAGCACCCATCCTGTGAACATTGCAACGTAAACATGGTCAGGAATTCAACACATCCAGGCAGCTTGGGTCTCATCATGGTAAACAAAACTGTCTTTAATGCACATATTTAACACTTTTATCGTGGTGTTGAATGGTGGGGAGGGGGTGTAAACCTGCAAGGCCAGCGCAGTCATCACCAACTGTGCAGGTTAGAACTTTTATTTCTGCCTTAGAAAATATCTCCATCCCTTACCAAGGTTCGCAACCAGCCCTTAGTGCTCTAACCACTCGCCCATCAACTTCCTCCTTGGTACCGCAAGGGACTTTTATCTTTCATGGGTAAAATTACATCCTTAGCCTAAATACTGCGTACTGCTTGTAAAGGGCCTCTTTTTTCTTAGGCGTTATAAAAACTTTCTTGGTACCAGCAGTGATATCATCTTCAACATCATCATACAGCATCACCTTAGCAGTGATGGTTGTCGTCAATAAATTTTTCCAAGTTTCTGTCCTCAGTGATCATTAGAGGAAAACTAGGACTGAAACCAATAATACAGACAGAGGGACAGCAAAAACACTCATAGAAAAGAATCAAAGACAAGAGTTGAAAAAAGGTAAAGTCGGGAGATGTGAAACAGCATCATTGCCCACAGTTATAAAGCCTAAGTGCTCTGCCACCAGTACTGAAAGCTGATAAGAAACTGTCCGCCTGTGTCGCCATCCGCAAGCAACTCTGTAGCTACAGCACGGTTTCTCCATTTACCCAAGAGTATACTCTGGTACCCATTACCTTGAGGCTGGGTGAACCCCCGGAACTGCTCGGTTTTGAACACCGGCAATAGCTGCAGGGAGTCGCAGCTGGATTTAAAAGCGAGTCTCCTAACAACTGAGCTAACACAGCTTCTAGACAAGAGTTAAATAATATAGGACATATATGGAGTGAGCTGCCCAAGATGACAAAAAATAAGACAGCATTGACACCGAGTTGGCTTTGGGCATATACTCCAACAGGGGATAAAGAACAGTAGCAGAAGGAGGATGAAGATGCAGAAGAGAAGAAGAAGAGAAAGGGGCATGACACCACAAACATTCTACCTTTCTCCAAACGGTAGAGTTTGTCCTGGCTGTTCTCTCCCTGTTTTAGGGTTAGCACCCTGACTTGTGGAAGGGGCATTTTCTACCTTCCTCTGAAAGAAACAAAACATGTTGCTAGCAAATGTATATACTAACTACTATAGAAAAACACACAAGTATACATACTAGAGAAAACATATTTCATTATAATTCACCACTTTAATTAGTGGATAAGAATGGGGTGATTACTTTGCCACAACATGTAGTGATGCAAGGGGATATGGGGTCACAGATAATGCAGTGACCATCATCTTCTTCTTCTGTACATTCATCGGCTGTAAACTTCAAGTGTTCGTCAGCTCCAGATTTTAGCCTTGTTCCAGAACCTGAGTGTTGCATGCATATTCATTTAACAGTTCTGGCATATTTATATGTACCTTGCCTCTCAGGCAGATGTACTCTGACTCTGAAGGATGTCCCCAATTATTTGACATGCTTGTTGGGGATACAGTGAGTATATTCTTCTCCACAATGGGGCCTCAGAACCCACATGACGAGTATGGTAACCAGTTTCTCAACCTGCTGCCTTGTCTTTGCAAATAATTTTGATAAGCTTAAATTAACCACAGCTGACTTCACAAAGCTGGTCTGAAACACAAGAATCAGATGAGTATGCAACAAACCTGCCACAGTTGGTGTTCAAAACCGGGCGGTTCCTGGGGTTCACCCAGCCCCCAGGTAATGGGTACCAGAGTTAACACTCAGGGGTAAATGAAGGAACGTCGCTGTAGCTATGGAGTTTCAAGCGGACAGCGACACAGGCAGACAGTTTCTTGTCAGTTGTCCATACTGGTGGCTGAGCACTTATGGTTTTTTACCTTTATCTTTACTTTTACCTTAACTGAGAACTGAACCAACACTGCTGTTTTGAACTCTAAAAGCACTAACTGCTCAATCAGTGGAGAATCTTTTAGAAGAGGCTCAGTTCAGCCTATCTATAAATTAAAAATATGTCCAATTCTCAGCATTCTTGAGAGGGAGACTGTATAATTTTGGTAGCAAATATTGTGACTGCAATGAGGGAGGTCAGGTTTATGTTACCCTGACAAGGTGACTAAACAGGTACCTCACCCAAGGGTGTACCGCAGGCAAGTGGAGGGAGGCACCTTAATTCTCCACAGAAACAGGATACCCCACTACTCCATCTCGACTAACATCATGCATTAATAATCAAGTACATGTGACATTGACATGAAAGACTATGTACTTAACCCACAAACTGCAAAGAAAACTAAAGAAAAACTAGAAGACAATATCAACAAATACATAATGAAAGAAACAAATACAGGCTAGGCATCAACAGTCAAAGAGGGCGAGGGAGACAATGGCAGAAAAACATGCCTGAGTGTCTAACACAAAAAGGAACACAAGAATAAATACAGTTGTTTTGTATTTCAGTGAGGCTGGGAAACACAATAATAAGCTTTAATGTGTTAGCTCTCACTCTGGTATTATAAAATTTAACACTCAGTTCATAGGAAACACCCCCATGACCACCCCCCCCCCCCTCCCCCCCCCCAATCCCCCCAGATGCACAGCTATCAGTTATCTCTTCCTTCCTAAAAGTATACATGTTTAATATAGCAGATACACAAAACAGATGCACATCTATCAGTTATCTCTTCCTTCCTAAAAGTATACATGTTTAATATAGCAGATACACAAAACAGAAGCACAGCTATCAGTTATCTCTTCCTTCTGAACATTATATATGTTTAATATAGCAGATACACAAAACAGAAGCACATCTATCAGTTATCTCTTCCTTCTGAACATTATATATGTTTAATATAGCAGATACACAAAACAGAAGCACATCTATAAGTTATCTCTTCCTTCTGAACATTATATATGTTTAATATAGCAGGTACACAAAACAGAAGCACAGCTTTCAGTTATCTCTTCCTTCTGAACATTATATATGTTTAATATAGCAGGTACACAAAACAGAAGCACAGCTTTCAGTTATCTCTTCCTTCTGAACATTATATATGTTTAATATAGCAGATACACAAAACAGATGCACAGCTATCAGTTATCTCTTCCTTCTGAACATTATATATGTTTAATATAGCAGGTACACAAAACAGAAGCACAGCTTTCAGTTATCTCTTCCTTCTGAACATTATATATGTTTAATATAGCAGGTACACAAAACAGAAGCACAGCTTTCAGTTATCTCTTCCTTCTGAACATTATACATGTTTAATATAGCAGATACACAAAACAGATGCACAGCTATCAGTTATCTCTTCCTTCTGAACATTATATATGTTTAATATAGCAGACACAAAACAGATGCACAGCTATCAGTTATCTCTTCCTTCTGAACATTATATATGTTTAATATAGCAGACACAAAACAGATGCACATCTATCAGTTATCTCTTCCTTCTGAACATTATATATGTTTAATATAGCAGACACAAAACAGATGTACAGAGACTCCAAGAGATTAATGATCAGTACATCTAATGTATGTAATCGTCACTACACTTTCATTAACTGTAACGGATACAAGCTACAGGTTATTAGTTATACGATGTTAGATGCGCACGCATACTCTCAACAGTGAAGCGACAAGGAGGAAAATATCAACCAGTTACTTTCCTAACAGCCTTTTCTTCCAAGGAAAAAAAAAATAGGTTTCCTTGTTGTACTTTACCAACAACTCTCCTATGTCGATAATTAACGTGGCTGTTTTCCTCGCCTTATCTGGGAACTAACCTTGACACATTTCACAGACCGGGACGCCGGTAAACCGCGTGTTTATCTCGCTAGCTGATATATGTCCTAGCTCTGTATCATGTTTAGTCTCCGTGGTGAAGTGGTTAAATCGCTGGCTCTACGCTCTGATGGTCCTGGATTTGTTTTCGGACACAGTTGTTTGTTATGTTTCGGAGGCTGTTTGTTCCTCTCGGGCAGATACACTTGGACTTCGGAGGAGACACTTCTAATTAGTCGCCTTTTATTATACACTTTCCCCGTGTGGGTTCCAGGGCCCCACTGAGAGGAAAACAAGAACAAACCCACTGCCCGCCGAAAAGCATGCCGTAAGAGTCGACCATCTGGAAGGTTCCTTCGAAGTCGTAGTACATCTGCCTGAGAGGCAAGGAACCAATAGTCTACATGCAAATGAGTCAGACCTGTTAGATGAATGTGCACACACGCAACATGTAATTTCTGGAATATGACTAGTCCACAAGTGGACGAACAACCAAAACTTTCCGCCGGAGTTTACAGCAGGTGAACGCGAAGAAAAAGATGACACACTTATTAGAGGGCAGTAGAGCTAAGTCCACCCCCCCCCCCCCCTCCATCCCCCCAATGGGGCACTGGAAACCACAAAGATGGATGCAACCAGATCGCGCCTAGCAGCTGACTTCGAACTGTGATGCGTCATCACTGCGTTCTCAACCCCTAAGCCAAGGGCTATTCAACTAAGTTTACTTAGGGGTCAACATTCGGAAAATTGAGAGTCGTCACGGGCCAGAAGCTTCAGCCCCAGCATAGCAAGAACTGGCAGTGATTCGCGGGCCACTTGCTTGGCGTTCGCGGGCTGCCAGTTGAATAGCCCTGCCCTAAGCCATCGACACCATAAAACCGACTTGCGTAATAATCAGGGCTGCCATTGGGATTTTTATCAAAACCCAAGCTAAGCTGACCGGTAAAGTAAGGGAAAACGTACGTGTATGTCCACTGTGAAACGATTTCATAGTATCATCATAATTATATAATTATTAAAAAGGAGAAGAGGGGAAGGGGTAGAGACAGAGGGGAAGGGGTAGAGACAAAGGGGAGAAATAAACACCAGCATCGCCCCCCCCCCCCCCCCCCCAAAAAAAAAAAAAAAAAACTAAGCAATACACAACAACAACAAAATGGATTTTAAAAAAAGTACACATTGTATATTACGAAACATTTACCCAAGATTTCAAAACCTGAACCCAAGGCGTTAAATAAAAACCCAGATCTTGGTTTTTTTTTTTGGGGGGGGGGGGGGGGGGGGGGGGGGGGGGGGGGGGGGGGGGGGGGGGGAGTACTGGCAGCTCTGGTAATAATATAACTACTGCCCTTGAGTTGTGGACGGAAAAGTTCAACGGTTGCGGACGGAAAAGTTCAAAGGTTGTGGGTGGAAAAGTTCAACGGCTGAGATCTAAACGAAATAATATGCGAACCTGTAACCAGGTCAGTGCAAAGGAAAGTAGCAGCCAAGCAAAATAAGGGCAGTCGCGGCGGTAGCCTAGCAGCTAGATGTTCGCTTGCCTCCCTGTCCAAAGATCCTGGGTTCGAATTTGCACTGAGACATATATTTTTTTTTTTTAATTCATATTTGACCTTGGTTCCCAGTCTGTAATAGTTAAGGTGACCAGGGCTTTTGATTCTTATTTTCGTTGGCCTGAAATAAGTTGTAAATAACTGAAAGTTTATATTAAGTTGTAAATTGAATTCTTCTTTAGCGTGATGCTGACCATCCCACCAACCGAGCGCCCACTATTCTATACAAGTGAGTCCAGGATGGTATGTTCGATGCGCCGCTAGCGCAGAAAAGAGGGTCCTTGACTTTACTTATGCGAATGAATGAATGATCAGCTCATTCAGTGAGCTATTCTGTTCAATGGATAAGAGGTTTGAGGTCTGAACAACGGATCAAAATCATGGCACACGAGGAGTAACTAATGTGATCCGTTCTTTCTTCTAACTCATGTCGAGGAGATCTTCAACTCAAATTTGCCCGGGCAGCGCCGTCAGGCTACTCTTTTCGATTTACAACTCCCAAGGGATTTTTTACGTGCGCAACAATGCACACGGGCGTCCGATCTCACTACCCAAACACCAGGGGAAATTCTAGAAGTCCAAGTCCACGTGAAATAATCCCAGCCCTCTCCGGGGATTGAACCCGGAACCCACTCGAGGTGAACACCATGCCTTGAGACTATGCAGCCCCCTTTAATGGATAAAGGTCTTTCTAGAGTAGTTAAGGCAGTTATCTGCCAGTTGCTGCCGTTGGGATGTAAGCCTTAACATTTTCTATCCAGGGCAATGTTGTGACCCGTTTCTTTCTTGTGTCGGCTTTCCTTTTAATTTCCCATCAAATTCCATAACCTGGCTGCCACCCATTTTCACCAGAGCCGGTCGACCCTAGAGCCGCACAGGGTGGAACACAAATCCCGTTGCTTCCTCTATATAGACCTTGTTTTGCCGTTCAGCGTCAGGTTCTTAAAAGGCATCTGGTGCCAGCCTTGTCGTATGCTACATAGATAAGACTCGCTTCTCTTGAGATGTAATGAAATATAGGCAGAAAGGGGTTAAACGAATAAAGCATACGTTTCAGAGGAGCATAAAAACACGCCTATCCCTCACTCGTTGGCATGACAGAATACAGTGATTAGAAAGCTGGCCTGGCCAGCTATACAGAACATCTGCACGATAACCGCCATGACATCTGACAGTGAAGGATGAAACATTCGACGAGTACCCATCGCGTTCACCTGCTGTAAATCCCAGCGGAAAATTTTGGCTGTTCGTCCACTTTGGTCTTCTTCAAGAATTTCAGCTGTGTGTGCAAATCCGGCTAATTCGTATGCAGACTGTTGGTTCCTAGCCTCTCAGGCAGATGCTCTTCGACCTTGAAGGCTAACACGCCTTATAAGAAGCCTGTCATGACATACTAGTTAGGGGCAGTTGGTCTATTCTTAACACACTGTTTTTTTTAATTATGAACGAGACACGGTAAATTTAGAGCATATGTACATCAAATGAGTCTTGCGCACTCTTCCCCGTGTCGCTGTGGTGCATCGAAGCAAACTCCAGAGCATGTCTCACAAGGCTGCCCGGATTTTGCCACTCAGCGAAAAGAAATCTAGCTCACGTGATATAAGACACACTATGGAGCGCCGGTGAAGAGCACGGGGACTCCGTCCTGTTTATGGCCCATATGGGCACCGACGCATAGCAAACGATCGCTGATTATATGTGTTCATTAGACACTTACATACACACACACAAACCCGACCCACATACAGTGTGCTATCTGAAACTGATTCATATCTGAAGGCTGGTTTACAAACTAACATGGCCTTCAACCCGACAGGTCACATTAGGGTTGCCAGATTGTGTAAAATAAAATAAAAAACGGAATAAGGACTCATTTGTTTATAATGACATTTGTCACTACTAATCTGTACTATAAATCACAAACCCCTCTATATTTCGTGTATTTATTACAAACGAAGTGTTAACCCCTTCCAACCAGTGACCAATACACGGGTTAAATTTTCATATGCCATTATGACTACAATATTTAATTCCAGTCACATTGACGGCCCAGGTTATTGTGCAATGTTTTTTATTATTTATTGCGACAATCAGTAAAAGCAAACATTAGCTTGTGTTATATACCTCTGAATTTGTTCTCTAAAAACCCCCTGAAAAGGTTACTGTTAAATATTATATTTCGCCGTTAAGTTCCCTTAAACCACATATCTATATGTGTCTGAGACAATACATTCGTCTGTCTCCTAAACTGTTAAATACTGGTGATAGTATTACAGGGAATGCCTCGGCTGCACTTAGAGGCAATAACGAAAGATACGACAGCGGCGCAGACAAAGATGAAGTACAAGACCAAACATTAAATATAGGGTTCTGGTTAGACCCCTATTTCTACTAGGTCTACATACAGGGCAGCGGTGGAGACCAAGATAAAGTAGAGGACGGGAGAATAAGACTTTCTTTCTCTATCCCGGGCGACGCGGGGAAGTTAAATTTAGTAGGCTATACAATATACACAATCAGCAGCTTACATCATTTACTTCAGGGGAACAAAATGTGGGCAGTGGAACAAAAACACATATGGATGATTGGAGGTGGGGGGGGGGGGCGAAGTATACGGTATCCCAAAGTCACATACTATTTGCGCAGGACACAGAAGGTCATGACCTTCATTCATCTGGAATGATGATAACAGTAAGGTGATTTTAGCCAAAAGACCCTAATCGGTCGGACCTTGGAACCACAGTAGCGCAGTGACCACCACCTTTACCTGTCGTCTAGTAGTCATCTGTTCCAAACCGTTCAAGCGGAATGATATAAATAAATATATACAGCCAGGTCGATCCAGTCTTCAGATGCTGGTGCCAGGAAAGTTTATATATCAACAACGGTACCCGGCGTGATATTGACTACATCACTAACTGAGACACGGCTGCCAATAAGACTTTTTTGAAAAACCCAGCTAAGCTGAACAGAAACCCAAGCAATTCATAAGCAAAGAACAAAAACAAAAAAATCCAGATTGTTAAAAAGTACAAATTTTATAGTTACGAAATGAAACATTTACCCACTTTTATATAAGGATTTATTTTGTTAAAAACCCAGATTAAAAAATTTAAAACCAGGGCGTCAAAGAAAAACCCAGATCTGGGGGTAAAAAACCAGTATTGGCATCCCTGACTGAGAGTCAACAGGCTTTATATAATGCATTGGTCCAACATCATTTACTTAAACACAGCATAGTAACGGTCCTTCCTTTACTTCCGGGCGAAGTCGTCCAGCCGTTTGCCTCGCGCTCTGAATGTTGCGGGTTCGGCGTCTTTCCGTTCACCAGTGCAATTTTTGCAGATCCACGTGGGTCGTCGCCGGAGCAACGGAGGTTGTGCTTTGTGTGACGCTCTCGGCGGAACCACGTAAGACAAAAAACCCGGTGCAGTAAAGTCGATCCTCTCAACATTAGTTAGGTTTTAAACACTTACAAAAGGGTAAAGTTCTCATTTTTAAATAACAGAAATAAATAAACAGCAAGGGGTTTGTAAACACAACTAAACCTACCAATAAAATATGTTTCTTAAATGTTCGTGTATTCTAGACAAAGTATTACGGTCTGCTGTGTTGGTAAATTGTAGCTGTATTTGTTGTGCTTGGTTAATACAAATTTATGTAACCCATGGTGCTTTTTCAAAGGTTTGCGATGAATTTTGTCCGTACTCCACAGTCGGGGATTTCAAGCTGTACGACAGACATTGCCTTGTTGTTAGTATACGTGTTTCCATAGCGAGGCGCACACGCTATTTGGAGGTGACAAGTTCGATTTCCGGCATGGTGATAATAATTATCGATTTTGTTGTTGTCTGGTGTGTCTTATCTTTCTACGGCTCGTTTCTGTTAAGCGACTACATCACGCTAGATTCAGGGAAATCCCATAGTATAGGGGGGTTAGGGTTAGTGTTAAATGAAAAGCGACTACTACACACCCTAACTCTGATTCCCCCCCCCCCCCCCACCCCCAAACCTATATTATGTGATTTTCCTAAATCTCGCGTGATGTCGTAGTTTTACAGAAAAGAATTTTTTTTACTTCTTTCAATGAGTGCCGTTAAACACACTGGCTGTTTGCATATTATATAAATAACAGATCACGTCTGATAAGCACACCCAATCAATCAACCTGTATCAATCAACCGGGTGCCTGCAGCACATCACAACACGCCCCGCCCCGACTCTCGCCACTGGAAGATACACTGTATCAAAACCACCCCTGTTGGTGTTCATCAATGGCAGGCGGTGACAATAGTAAGTAACAGTACAGAAAGAACCCATTTCACGCTTCAGACTCATCAGGCTTACTGTGCTAGACCTTTATTTGTATATACCAAAAGAAAGGGGCACGGTGGTCAACAACATACCGGTCGCCTTTACTTCCCATCAGCTGGTACCAATTGTAAGCTGGGTCACTGTCGACTATAGCGTATACTATATGGTTAGTTGCGTATCCTTTACAGGACGTTGCAGAGCCAACCCCAGCAGCCCCTGACTGTTGTGTGGTTTCTCTAGGCAAATTTACGTCCAGTAGTTTGCCATTGCTTCTGGACGATCGGCTCCCTGATACCACTGTCGAAACCAACGCAAGGCGCATGGCCCGCAGCTGGGATCGAACCCGGCACGCCGGCATTACGAAGCGTTCGCATCGACTTAGCCACAGAGCCGACTAGCGTATACTAAAGAATTCTGAAAAACAAACCCGCCTTGATGTTTGACTGAATCCTTGATCTTCAGGCCGACAGACAAGCAACTAGCTACTACGCTCCCTCCCCCCTTTTCATCTCGTGAATGGATAAAAGAATTGCTTGCGCGCAGGGAGTCTCCATGGCGGAATGCAATTATAAACCTAAAACACACCCCCACCCTTTTTTTTTACCCCGGGATGTGGTTGAACGTGACGATTTTTTTAGCCACTACCAACTTTATGACTTGCACGATCAGTACAGATCTTAGTAAGGAAGAATTGAGGACTTCGTCGACTATAACTCTTCCCTCCTTGTTTATCTAAAAGCCTGACTGCAAGACAAAAAGACGTCCATCAGCGACCGGGTCGCCCATTGGCTCGCCGGTAGAAGGCTTCGTTGTCAGTCGAAACGGTATTGGGGTCTGTCTCCTTTGGTTGCATAAACACTGCAGGGGTCCTTTTCAGGGCTCTTGCTGACCTGCAAGACTAAGCCATTTTATATGACGCACATAAAACTAAGTCACAATTATAACCTGAAGCTCCCCCTCGGGGATGCTGGTTGAAGGTGACGATATTTTCCCAGCAAAGAATCTTCCTACCTGTCTAGGAATAAAGACGTCGGGAGATCAGTCCAAGTGCAGTGGCTCACCAGGGCGTCTGTTATTCCTTGCGGTACTTAATGTTCCCCACAGAGCGTACTGGTAGATAACTTTCAGCAGTTCAAGCATAAGAAGTTCCATCAGCACAATCCGCCACATCCAATCTCTACACAGTCGGCGACCACGGTTTAGGCGTTGCGAACGCGCTTTGTAATTCCGGGATGCCGTCTTTGATCTTAACCGCAGACAATTTGTCAGCAGACCACGTAGTGTTGGTGTCGACACTGGTATCTAGAGCTGACCGTTTAGTAATCAAAGACAAACTACTGAAAGTAAAATTGCTTAGAAAAATCACAAATTAAAAAAAAAAATACTGAAGTTGGTTCTGCGACGTCCTGTAAAATAAACATGTCAAACTGAGGGTCCTCCTGAGGGTCACGTGAATCAAATATTGTTATGAGGGCCACAAACCAAAACTAATTGCAATAAATGCACTCATATAATTAAAATTATTGCAGAATATTTCCTTTGCTGCGGGCCGCCAGTTTTACATGCCTGCTGTAAACTAACTTACATGCAGAGTATACATGTCCGAACTCACCAACTGATATTAATTAACCAGGTCGGCTACCCTCTCCTGGTTTAGCCTGCATGCCAAAGCTGTTTTCCCACGACATGATTGGGGGAGGAGAAGGGGGGGGGGCAAGGAGGGGGGGGGGTCACAAATGCTGCTGACATCTTGAACAGCACAATGTCCTGTTAATGTTTTCTTTACGTTTGCTATCACGCCAGGATTTTCACACACTTCATGCCTACGCGACATAGCCTCATGTTCCTCCCAGACAACCATTAGTGTTGAACTTTGGCCCTAAATTGTTGCATACTTTGCTGACATAGCAGTTTTCATTAATAAAGAAAATAACTGTTTATAAATCCTTTCCTTTCAGCCACTGCTTGCCCACTGCTCACAATGTTTAGTTTCATGATTTGATAGTTTCAGAAATTTAACATTTTCTAGCTACTTAGAGCAAAAATAAGGCAATTACTGCCCTTCAGAGATTGTATGTTAAGCTATGTTACTACAACTGACTGACTCCATGCCGGCCATTCACATGCCTGCTCGGTACTCCGATGCAGCAGCAGCTACCCTTATGTACATCTACCCTTATGTACATCTAAAGGCTGGTTACATGTATCTATGAAAAGATGTTAAACAGTGCATCTAATTGACCTCAGTTCCCCCCCCCCCCTCCCTCCCGTGTCGGTTCTGATTCCCCACTGTGGAAGAACAAAAGAACAGACCCACCGCTTTCCCCCAACAAGCATGTTCTAAGGGACAACTAATTGGGGGTGTTTCCTTCGAAGTCAGAGTGCATCTGCATACAAATACGCCAGATCTATAAAACGGCTGTACAATGAAATCTCAGTTCTGGAACACGACTTAAGTCCAGACGTGGAAAACCAACAAGAACTTCCCACCGAAGTTTACAGCCTGAGAGTGAACACTGAGAAGAAAAAGAAGACTTTGAAACCGAAGTTCTTCATCAGGCATCACTCCAGCGTTATTGAAACATTTTAGAAATGTCTTTCAACATTGAAGAGCTACTTAGCAGTTACAAATCGGACACACAATGACTGTCTTTCATGGACTTGTACTATTATTAGTGAAGAAGGCCACTTATAACCCTTAGTCATCACATCTCCTTCAGGTAGTTTCCTTACTAAAAGGCTCACCAGCCCAGAGAGACTGGTCTTATGCTCTGTCACTTTATGGTGTTAGATGTCATACAATTAAGCTTACTATTAAACTACTCTGTGCAGTAGAGATGAATTGCATAACACTAAAACCCTTCTTTTTGTGGATATGCAGGTCCAATCATTAAAGCCCTGAATTCTCTGGAAGCAGAGCTTAAACAAAAACAGACATTTCAGTGCACATGTGAATCCCATAGCTCTAGGTCTTCAATCTCATAAAGGTGAATATCATACCCCTAAATCATTTCACCCCTTACCCTAAAGGTAGATCTTATACCCCTTAATCATTCACCCACCCCCGCTCCAATTTTTTCCCAAGGTGGATCTCATAATTTTAAATCACTGTATCCCATAAAGGTGGATGAAATAATCATAGTCTTTAATTTCATTAAGGCAGGTAACATTTCTCAGACCCCCTCCATCCTCTAAAGGTAGATCCAATACCTCTAAATCAACCCACGCCTGAAAGACCCATACCTCTAAGGTGCAATTACCTAACTTCACAGAATGTCAATTGCAGTTACAGTAGAAATTCACAATGGACATGAGCTCCTAAAGTATAACAAAGTCCTGGTGCCTTTCACTGAAAGAAATACAAAAATCTCGCTGACTTCACCAACAAATGTGTTTGTAAAGCCTCACGACACTAATAAAATTTTAGAATTCAGGGGGAAACGCCCAGGTGTGAAGTACTTTGAAATATTATACCACTAAAGCAGAGTAGTTTCATTTAGATAAATACAAATAATACTTTCAGATATTCATGAGATGTGATAGCAAAGAGAGGCAACAGAAAAGATAGGCAATCAGAAAATAAGTATGCAAAGAGGAACAGTATTACTGCAAGTATGGCTTAGAATTTTAACATAGCAAAGATGAACTTTCAATCAATCAAAATGCATGATTTTGCACCTTCACATGTTGACAATAGTTTTCACACAATATCCCCATTTAGCAAAGATTACTGATTTAAGAATTGACATGATAATATAATGGGCATACCTATAGATCAGGTTGTGAATAAGTATGATATAAATATGTAATAATAAATCTTAATCATCAAATGTTGTCATCCTAAACATGAACAGTAGTGGTTTTAGTTGCCAAGTCATGAGAGCCATGATAGTGCAGTGGCTATCTGTTTGTCTACTAGCTTGAAGGTGTTGGGATCAACTCTGCATTAAGGCAGATTTTTCTTACAAATTACCCTGGCAGATGACACTGACAAATCATGAATATGAAACAGGATGAATTTTCACAAAAATGAGGAGTCAGAGAAATGTCTGAACAAATACCTGTATTGACTGTGACAAGACAAAGAAGATGGAGATATACTGGGCACACTTTGAAATGAAATGAGCAATTACAAAAATTTGTAATTACAAAACAAAGGAGCACTAAAATGGGAAACAAAAAGTTTGAGAAAAAGAGGACATCCAAAGGATACATTAAGAAGAAAATTATTACGAGAAGCTAAAAATGCTGGACTGAACATGTCAGAAATCAAGAGAGTTGCACGCAACAGAGCGGAGTGGAGGAATCTATGGTGAACCTTATGTGACATCTTAACGACACACGAAGGATGATGATGACCTTGGCTCCCAGGCTGTCCCAGCCTAAACAGATATCAGAAAATGTTTGGGAGATAAAGGCAGCTGATGTGATGTTGACTATATGATCTACTGAGTGACAATTGATCTATATAAAATAAGTGTCTAGCACCATAATCCAAATGCACCACTGGGTCTAGCACCGGCGTGGAAAGAGTACTTTGACTTTATATTTGTAACCAGCATGTCAACTAATCTAGGGTCTGCTGAAATCGAATATATTGGGAAATAAGGCGCAGTTTATCACGTCCTAGCTGTAAACCACAACACAATGTCTCAAGTCTTTTAAGGAATTCTTTTAAGGAAACTCTGATATATTGTGTTCAAGTTTACTGAACCCTGGAAATGATTCGCATCTAATTTCCCCTGACCCGGCACCTGAGTTTCGCCTCCACTCCAGATGGGCTGTTTATTCATCTAAAAGGGCAGCTGTCCGACAAGAAGAATGACACCCACCCAGTGCCTTAACAATCACTATTGGTATGCGAATCCAACAGGGGTAAAATCATAAACCATGTTAAAGACTTAAACGATACAAAAACAACTACACCGGGACACCATTCAGTTACGAAGTAACCTACTGTCCAGAGTGGGTGTTTCACTAATGGGACTGTGTGGTAGCGCCACTGGTAGAGCTCTCGTCCGCCCCCCTCTCTAAGTGTTTAGTAAGCTGAGACTGAGAGACAGTGCAGAAAACTATCAACTCAAAAAAAACATTCAGAAAACAACGCAATCAAAATATATTCCAAAGGTGTAAACTGCATCCTTACCTTGCAATATTTCAGAAAGTAACAGAACACACTCGAGAAGAAAGCTAGTGGCCGGTAAGCATGAGACACGGAGCTATCAACAAGCTGCAGTATCTGAGTGCTGGCAGACGACAGCGGCCTACATTAAAAACTGCCTGCCTCCTCGACCTCTGGGTACGACATTGGTATCGCGCAAGGACACCCCAGTATCGCATTAAAAAATCGTTCAATTGTATATACATTTAACACTATTTATGTGTTTAAAAGATGTTTGTTATTTTCTATAAATATTATTTAATTTTGTGGACTTCTTTTGGGTTTTTATTAAATGTAGATTATCAAGGTTATGAGTTACATGGGTATTGCTTGAAATATAATGTATAAAAACCAGATTCGATACACCCATTATTGTGACCTTGACCCTTCAAGGTTTTGAAGGGACGTAAACAATACTCAAGTCCTTGAAAACCTTTCATTGCTGCAGGTCGTGTTGCCTCCCCTATTATATGAACACTTGTCATGTGAATTGTTTTGACTAGTGTTCTCTAAAGAGTGACTTTAGTTTTGAGTTTTCTCTCTGCTCGCCAAACAGGTACCATCATGACAAACAAGGTCGTGGGTTCAGGACCTGATGGAACCGGCCTTTTTTTTTTAAATGACCCCCCCCCCCTCTCTTCCTGTCGACACAGCATTGAATAGGTACCAGGTACAGCCTTGGCGGTATTATGACTATATCACCAATTAAATGCCGATTGATCTATAAAATATAGGTCTAGCCCTATGTGCTCTTGCATATGCGATAATCCTTACGTCCTTTTCAGGACGTAATTTTTTGTTATTTGAAGCCCCACTCTGACTTTTGCCAGGGGCCGCAATATAGGCAGGCCATAAAAATGGCCAAATGTCTGAACGCGGTTTCTGGGACCTCTCCACGGTGATCCTCATCCGCATGGTGGCACTTTGTGTCATCGGGTGTTTATCGCTTGTGTGATGTCCTGGTGGGGTAAAAAGCCAATCCAATCCTATGTGCTCAAAAACGACTGAAAGCGTGGAAAGGGGTCCTTTACTTACTTTAGTAAAATAACTGTATAAATGTATATAATAGAAATTATAGCAAAGCAAGATGACCAATAACCCTTAAGCTCCCCCCCCCCTCCCATTCCATTTGATATAAAGACCCTCCCAACATAACCCAATAGCCCATCTTTAGACATTTAGAAATGTTTTAATATAAATGTTTGGTTGATTAATATGTTTAAAATGCATGTATATGACTTT
The DNA here is from genome assembly GCA_905116865.2 of Candidula unifasciata. Taxonomy (NCBI): domain Eukaryota; kingdom Metazoa; phylum Mollusca; class Gastropoda; order Stylommatophora; family Geomitridae; genus Candidula; species Candidula unifasciata. Next base: position 206,867 of record CAJHNH020000431.1, on the reverse strand, counting down.
GTACAACATTGAACACGAAACACAGACAAAAGGCAACACGTGTAAATACACAAACAAAATTAACCAAAAAAAAGATTTTCAAAAACGAAAAAAAAAAAAAAACTTTAGTAAATGAACTGAAGAAACGAGGACGTCCAAGAATAACCCTGTAACGAAAGTGGATGATAGATGCCAAAGGATTCTATGCATGAAATCGAAAAGTTTGCACATAATAAAAGAGAATGGATGAATTGATATAAAAAAGGGAAAGTTGTTTGCCTACATATAACATTGTTTACTAAAAATCTAATCAAAACAGCATACAACTTAACCAAAGGAAAATGCAAAATTCCTATGTAAGTGCGTCAATTAGGTTTAATTATTAATCTAATCTCCATGCATTTATGTGTTACATGAATTAAAATCTGACTCAATTGATGTTACTCATTACAAATGTTAATTTTCTCTTGAAGTTACAATATGATATTATAACAAGTATGTCTAAAATCTATTTCTAACTTTTATTAAAAATTACATTGACACATCTACAACTGATATATATATATATATACAACTATTTATATATAGCTACATTACCTTCTTGACTAGCTCCTCCCTATTATGAGACGCAATGTTTTGTTATTTCAAAGCCAATCCGGCTGTCGTAGAGGAACCCTAATATAACCTAACCATTAAACGGGCTTTCTTGGACTTGTGCCCCAGGAAATTCTCATCCCAATGCTGGCACTTTGTGTCACGCTGTGTTTAACTCTCGCTGTGCGGTCCTGGTGTGGTTAAACGTCACTCGATCAATATTACGTTTACATTTTCTCTTTATCTTTATTTTGTTTGACATAGTATTAAAACAATAATAACTAGCAATTTTCTGAAGCAGTTCTCTCAAATCAGAACTATTGTATGGGGCGGAAACATGGAGAACAAATAAGACAATTACTAATAAATTTACTAATAAATTACAGACATTCATTAACTGGTGCCTGCGCAGATTAGAGGGAATTAAATGGTATGATATAAAAACTAATTTAGAACTTTGGGAGAGAGCTAAGCAAGCTCCAGTGGACCAAGAGGAGAGGAAAAGATGCTGGCGTTGGATAGGACACACACTGAGAAAACAGGAGAACAGCATAACTAGAATGTTTTTGCATTGCAACCCACAGGGGCATAGGAATAAAGGAAGGCAAAAAACACATGAAGAAGAGAGCTGGAGAATGCAGTTAGAAAGATGGAGAAGACATGGTAAGAGCTCCATGCAATAGCGAAGGATAGAACGACTTGGCGTGAGTTGGTTGAGGGCCTATGCTCCATTGGGGGATAGAAAGGCAGAAGAAGAAGAACTTCAAATGGTAGTCTGGTATAATATTCCGTCCACCCCTCAGAGTTATAATTGGGATACACCGTGTTAATCGATTTCTCTGAGTATATATTTGTTTTGTTTTTTATATTTATATACTGCGTAAGTATAAGTGACCGATATGTAATTTGTATTTTTTTTTTACATATTGCTTTGCATTTGACAGGCATGCTCCGTGCAGAGTGGCAAGTATCACTTCAGAGGTCCCAGGTAGTTAACATGCTTTGGATATTTTCTCCAGGGGATGCAGGTGTGCTGGGAAATTAGCAGGCAGGCAGACTGGCCGGTTCTGTACCACTTGGTGGTTAACTGATGTATGACAAGCTAGATGTTGTGAGGGCTCTTTCGGAGCGAGTGAATAGTGGGATGCACAGATATATCATTGCGGCCTGAGGAGAATGGCGCTGCCATAAGTTACCAAGGGATCTACCCGACGTTCAACACTCAAGAGAAAGGCGAAACGGATGTACAACCAGTTACTGCTACCATCGGAATTGAAACTCTTTGTTTGCTGCTGAAGATGGGGACGGTTATCTCTGTTACCATCGGAGTAGATAGGGAGCCGTGAGCCAGAGAATTTGGTGCTGCATGGCTAGTGCTGTCGCCACGGACTGGTCAGGTCAGGATGTATAATTTCGCTCCCCGGCAGAAAAGCGCCATCACCTTACCGGCGGTCTCCGGCATGACAGCACTACGGTGTAACTGCCTAACCACAACTACTACTACTTTGAGTGGGTAAGGCAGTTACTGTGACTTAAAGCTCTCTCAGTTAACAGTTTATGTTACCTCCTTCCATCCCCCCCCCCCCCCTTTTTTTTCCCCCAATTCGCCGACGACTCTTTCCTTCATCGAAGTAGTTAAGAGGGGAAAAAAACAATTGAAAAGCAACGAAAACAGGAAAAATACACCATCAAATTACGAAATTAATGCTATGGTAAACAGCACAGCCTAATTTTAACGCAGTGTCAGACTAAATAAATGGAAATCTACGAAAATTCAGCGTAACCATGCAATCGGAAAGTTTGAAATGAAATTATAAATATACGAAAATTGTTAAATTTAATTATCAACTAGTTTACCCACATACCTATATTTTTGTTTTGTTTTGTTTAGTATTAAGGGCCACATGGCTAGTGCTGTCACCAAGACAGTGCAGGTGAGGATTTATTTTGCCCCTGGGTTAAAACAAAAATCAAATGCCGAACTCTGGTTTCTGGCACAGGAGCCCAGTGTCCTGACCGTTCGGATAACCAACCACTCCTTCTGTGCAACGAAAAGAGAAATAAACTATTTGAGATTTGTGTCCAGGCTACTGTGTCCTTATTCTAACACAACTCAAAAACGCAGGAAATTGTTTTCTTATAGACAGATATCCCAGATATAAACTTAAAGTAATACTGAAACAGCACAACAATAGAAATCGCAGGCACGGTTAATGTCGCAGTCATTGTCTCAGCAGACACAGAGATAGTCTTCGATACGCCCCCCCCCTCCCCGTCTTTTCTATCAAATCCACCAACTACTCTCTAACTCATCAAATGTTGTTTGAAAAGAAAGAAAAAAGAAATCGTGTCTAATATGGTTAATGTCGTAATCATTGCCTGCTCAGATATAGAGATAGTCTGGTTTGCTGCACCACGTCGTGCGTTCCGACTACTGCACATGCGCATTTACGAACGTGGCTTTAATTAAATGTCACTAAAATGAAAATATTATCCTAACAAATGTCGCCACCTATTTCAAACAATGACAAGTAGAATTCCGATATCGAAACAAACATATCCTGAAAATTTCAGCTAAATCGGTTTAGCAGTTTCCGAGTCTATTTGTAATAAACAAACACACAAACATTGATTTTATATATATATATATATATATATATATATATATATATATATATATATATATATATATAAATCAATGTTTGTGTGTTTGTTTGGTCTCTATAGACTCGGAAACTACTGAACCGATTTAGCTGAAATTTTCAGGATATGTTTGTTGTGATACCGAATTTTGAACCGTCTAATTATAGCCACGTTAGTAATTGCGCATGCGCCGTATTCACCATTCGCCGGCGAGTTACGTGCAGCCAACGCCTTCTCTAATACTAATACATAGAGTAGGTCGTGGTACAGCAAACAAGACTATCTCTATATTTGCCACAATAACCATATTAAACACGATTTATATTTTCTGTTTTTTTTTTCAAACAACCTTCGATTGGGGGGGGGGGGGTGCAATCGAGGACTATATCGACGTTGGCGCAGACAGTGACTGCGACAATAACTTCATTAACCGTGTTAGACACGTGCGATTTCTATTTCATTAATATATCTGGAGTATCTGTCTACGAGAAAACAATTGCCTGCGGTTTTGAATTGTGTTTTAATCGCGACACAGTGGTAGGGACACATATGTTTAATAGTTGTGTTCTCTTTTCGTTGTTCCGATTAAGTGGCTGCTTGGTCGAATGGTTAGAACACTGGGTTCAAGTGCGGTAGACCTAGGTTCGAATCCGCAGTAGTTAAATTTTTTTTAACCCCTGACTAAAATAATATCGTCATCTGCTCTGTCGTGGTGACAGCACTAGCCATGTTGCCTTAATATTAAAAAAAAAAAAAAAAAAAACACACAATTAAATGGGTAAACCATTTGATAATTAAATTTGACCATTTCGCATACTTATGATTGCATTATTAAACTTTCCGATTGCATGGTTACGCTGAAATTTTATAGATTTTCATTTAGATTTAGTTATTTCATCTGCGTTGGAATTTTAAGCTGTGCTGTTTACCATGGCGTTCATTTCCTAATTATAATGTTTTTTTCCTGTGTTCATTTGCTTTTCAAGTGTTTTTCCCCCCTCCCAACTACTTCAATGAGAGAAAGAGTTGTCGGTGAATTTAGGGGTGGGAGGGAGGGAGGGGGGGGGGGGTTAAACTATTTACTGAGAAAGCTTTAAGTCACAGTAACTGCTTTACCCACTTAAAGTAGCAGCAGCAGTAATAGTTGTGGT
>CAJHNH020000431.1:5000-197500 GCA_905116865.2 Candidula unifasciata | reverse complement strand
ACAGTGGGCGAGTCGGGACTTGATATCCCTCGCGCTCAGCAAGATTTCAAACTTAGACCCGTCTGGAAATGTATATAGTCCCTTATATTGATCTATACCTTTATCTGGTAAAATAGTAATTTCTGGACCCTCAGTCGCTTTGATATATCTTCATTTTCAAACTTGCAACTGTAGATTGGGTAATTCTAGTAGTTTATTTGAAAATTCCTGGAAACCGGTTTACTCCTTGTTCATGAATACAAGGAACTTCTTTTCAAGTGACGCGGGTTTGAATTTGAGAACGCCATTCTTTCGCCTGATCCCAAAGTGTCAAGACGTGTATCCAGTCTTAGTAGAATTTGGCGCATTCTTAGTTCCAGTTCTAACTTGGAAGATTTCCTAAGCTTGGGTAAGTTAATTGTAATTTACGAGTACCATAAATGAGGTCTTTTTAAAGTTAGTCATTGCTGCAGGAAGGGCAGAATCGGCTGTGTGATCGCACAGAGTTCAACCGTTCTTGATGTCCAGAGATCCGGATCCGAACCTTAGACCTTCCCCTGTACAGACTAATTAGTTGGCGCTCTACATATCCCACACCATTGGTAAAGATATTAAACCCTACAAGTAATTGTTCTCTGACCAGTCAAACGAAGTTTGTGCAGTATTAACTGGAACAGGGAATGTAGGTCAGCTTTAACCGACAGTCATGGCTAGGCGCTCTGCGTGGAGGTGTGTTTGACACAGATTCAGTGGGTGTGTAATGAACGGCCTGTGGAGACGGAATATATATATAGGTACCCACTATAAACTTTGTATGTCTGAGTGCAGATGTGAGGGTGGAGGGAGGATGATCTATGTGTGATAGTGTCTATCTATCTCCACTATATATATCTGGCTTTCTATCTGTTGCGCTAGTTTACAGACAGATAAATGAAGAGAGACACTGTCTCCTGGTCTTGAGAGTGCACTCTGAGGTATGAAGAAGAGGAGCAGAGGTGGGATGAGCTGATGTGTGATTAAAGCTGATTACTAATTCTGAGTTCTTTCCTGAGAGGATGATACCTCCTTAGTGATTACTAATTCTGAGTTCTTTCCTGACAGGATGAGACCTCTGTAGAGATCAGGCAGACGAATCACAGTCCAGCCAACAACCACCAACAGATACCATTCTATGCACCAAGCATAACCATGTCCTGCCCTGTATGCCACTACCTCAACATGGCAAGGGCGTGTTTGTGAGCTCCAGGACGAGTGAACATTTGCAGACGGTATGTCATTCATCTAATGAACCAGTCTTCAAGAGCTAGGTTGGGCTCTGAGACAGTTTTTGTGACCTGACGTGTGCGAGAGACTTGTTGAGTCCCTATGCAGTTTCTGTGTCCTTGATGGTAAGGAAATCATCTGGTACTAGATCAACTAGAGGCAGAGATACCTGAGTCAACTACAGTCGAATCACTATGGACTGAGGGGAGCATCGACGTACGAACTGATCTAAGTGATCGTTTAATCATCATCATGCTCTTTTCCCACAGCTCAGCGAGATTCCAGTGATGAACTCATGTACATCTCAAGGCAATCTGGCTGCTTCAATATCTGGGTCACATCATTGTGTACTAAGCTCCATCCACTGAGATCTGGTTCACCTATTCACTATTTTATGTATATATTGTACTGATTACATGCATCAATTTTCATGGCTGACTTGACTGTCCCTATTTCACCATTCTAACTGTCTAGCTTTGATGTTTGTGTGAGCAATAGGTGTTATCTGTGTTAACATGGTTAACTAGTAAACTATTATAACATGGGGGCTATCTTTTTATAGTAGTGGGGGTGTCCAGCCAAGTGTGCTTAGGAATATTATATATATATTTTGTAGTGCCAAAACTTGAGTTGCCCTACTCCTGAAATAAGTTGAGCGTATATTGGCCACGGGGCATCCCTTAGACCAATACGAGCCAACGACTCAACAGAATTATTTTAGAGTTCTGTTGGTTCTTAAGGAGAAATCCTTAAATCAGGCACGCGACAGGAGTGATATGTGACACCATATAACAGGGCCCCAGAACATACAGTGGGAGAACATAAGGTGACGAGAGGAGTGGGTCAGAGTGCCAACGGAATAGTCAGATTTGTGTAGAGTCATAATCACACTGGGCCGGGAGTGCAGAGAGTGGCCAGCGGATGCCATGGAAGTGAAAATTCAGCAGTTAATTCAAGATAATGCTCGTTTATTTATACAAACGGTTCAGTATCAAGAGGCAAAAGAAGTGCCTGAGAGTTCTTAGGACAAGTTAATGGTCGACATTTGGTGCAGGAGAGCCTATGATACCACAACATCCAGCTTGAGAATGGAGGTGAAGGCGGTCACTGCAGCTTTCCGCTGGTTAGAGAACACAACAAACACAAACCGTGATTGTAACTGACTCAATATAACATGCTGGGTAAGGTCAGGATAAGCATGCTTCGTGCAGAGAGGCTTGCTTCGTTGCAAAGGTCACGAGTAAGGAGTATTATAGGGTTTTTGTTCTCCGGGGAACGACGGTGTAGGGGGGACAAAAACAGTCGGACAGACTGGCTGGCTCTGCACAACTTAGTGGGATACTGATGCATGATAAGGCAGAGAGTTTACAGTTTGCAAGAGGATCACCGCAGTCTGATGAGACTGATGCAGCGAGGAGTGAACGAGGGGTTCTGGCCGATGCTCGATACTCAGAGGAAAGGCAAGACGGACATGTTATCAGAATGCTACTGGCGCCACTGGTAATAGAACTCTGTGCTAGCTGCTGAAGATGGGGACGGAGAGCTTATGAGAATGCCCCGAGTGCTGTAATGTCGATTCTTGAATCAGCTACACTCAGAGACAGATGTAAAAGTGAAGATTCTTTAGTTTCAAAGGAAATAAGCAACAACATGTAAAAACAAACTGCAGCGCAGAGAATAGATAAAAAGTGAACTCAAGAAAATATGACACAGGACTAGACCAAAAAAAAAAAAAAAACGACAACCGCTTGGTTACTAACAATAGCAGAAACCAAATGACGCACACATAACAAGAACTAACAATAGCAGAAACCAAATGACGCACACATAACAAGAATACATATATTTCAGTTAGAGAAACAAAAATGATTAGGGCTCGTCCGGGATTTGAACCCGGGACCTCTCGCACCCTAAGCGAGAATCATACCCCTAGACCAACGAGCCGACTCGTTTCATTCTCATAAAGCAAAGAGTTGTTTTATTTTCTTAACATTCTCTGAAAGTTGCCATTTTAAATTAGTACTCATTTATAGAGTGCATTACACAAAACAGCCTGCATATACTGCAGTGAAATACCGCCGTGTTTAATAACTTAATGAAAGAAGATAATTATGTGGAGCTGTTAAAATGGTTGTTGAACATTTAACCGTGCTGTAGATTTTCTCATTATGATTCAAGTCTTCGGTAATGTGGGGAAAGGGGGGGGGGGGTGGAGGAGAATAAAAAAAAAAGGGGGAGGGGGGGGGGGCTTTTTTCTCGTTTAACAAGCTCATAGGAAGGGGCGGCGGTTAAATTGAGACTGTGTTTTGTTGCTGGGCTTTAAAATGATGCCCCTTAAATGTTCAAACTGAATTTAATTTCGCTGCGGATGTCCCCTCTCCCTTACAGTGCCGCCTGATGCGCCCGTATCTTTGAATCATAGCACGGTATGGCGATGAGCACAACAACCGTAAATTCCCCTGGGGCCGGTGACTGAAATCCCCAAACCACTAACTACATTTGATTTTTTAAACCTGGGGTAAAGAAACAAATTAAAGATTACATTCCATCTATCTTCTTTTACCCCACCAGGACATTACACAAGTGATAAACACCCGATGACACAAAGTGCCATCATAAGGATAAGGATTACACGTGGAGAGGTCCCAGAAACCGCGTTCAGCCATTAGACCGTAATTATGGCCAGCCTATATTGCGGCCCCTGGCAAGAGCCATAGTAGGGCTTCAAAAAATAAAAAATTGCAATCATCAAAGGGATAACTAGAGATTAATTACATTCCAATGCGATACTGGGAATTAGAATTAAACATTCATAAAAAACCTTTGAATACACGAATTCAGAATACAACAAACTTGTTAGATGTGTTGAAGATCTGCTTATTAATTCATTAGTTAGTATTAGTATAGTTAGCTAGTTGACATATTATCATCACTGCATATTGAAAAACGATTCCTATCTTTGAAAAGCCGAACATGATGGGATAATGGTGGGTGGGGGTTACGAACTTAAAAATCAGGTGTTATGTCGATAATAAAGGCCAACTTAGCTTCAAAGAACCTATCAGCAATTGAAAATCAATCAGTTTGTCACCTTCGGGCAGCTAAAAAAAAAAAAAATTACCCTACCAACCATCATAAGTTTCAAAAGAATACCAGTCCGGACGGGAAACGAACAAACAAGGCAGATCGCAGATACCCAGTTGAGCCTCTAAAGAAATGATAATTAGGCCATTGTAATGGCGACACCAGACAGAGGTAATATGCAATTTTATTTGTTCACTTCACAAGGTTATCTTTCCCTCTCTTACATAATATTATAAGTCTCCTCGAAATCCATACGGCTCGTTGGTCTAGGGGTATGATTCTCGCTTTGGGTGCGAGAGGTCCCGGGTTCAAATCCCGGACGAGCCCAATGTTTTTCTTGAAATTTTATTCTTCTAATGCAGAATTTGCATTATTATTGTTGTAATACCACGACTGGTATTACGTAATATCACGGCTGTTGAATTAAGAACCCTCACCTTAGCACTCGGAACACTCCCAATAGCGCTCCGTCCTCATCTTCAGCAGCAAGAGATGAGTTCCAATAACGAGCCCAGGTTACATCAGTCTTGTCTTTCCATTAAAGAAAGAAATAAACCTGAACGAAAGAGCTTCACAATATACCATACACAAACAAAACGTGAAAGTTGCGGCAATAGAGCCTTCATCAGCACATACACAAATTAGACAATACTACACAAATACACAATGTCACTTATAATCGTATCTCGAAGCAGCCAGGTTGATGTCTTGCCTTTCTATTGAGTGTTGAAGTGCCGTGCCTTTCCCTTAAGTGTTGAGCGTCGGTCAGATCCCTTTATAGCTCCTGGCAGCCCCATTCACCTCAAAATGTGATGATTTCACTGTCCTTACAACATCTAGCTTGTCATACACCAATTCACCACCAACTGTTGTAGAACCAGCTAGCCTACCTGCTTGTTCGTTTCCCAACACATTGCCATAACCAAGATAAAATATTCAACTTACGCTAACTTCATAGGACCTCTGAAGCAATGACTGTCAGTGTGAATGGAGCATGCCTGTCCGCAACTTTCTCTATATGCTCTGTTAGTCAGTTAGTCAGAAAGAGCTATAGAAGTAAAGACTGATTTGTACTTATGCTTCATAGACTATACAAAAGCATTTGACTGTGTGAAGCATTAAGAAGTAATCAAAAAGTTCAATCAATCAATCAGGTGCCGTCTCCACAATGAAGGATGGCTGCAATGGATCTCCAACAAGCCCTGTCTCTTGCCCTTGATGTACACTCACTCATACTGCTGTTCGTCCATCTCTTGATGTTATCCTCCCACTTGTAACGCTGTCTGCCTTTTGCACGCCTACCTTGAACCTTTCCCTCTAGGATGATCTTTACAATACTGTTATGTCTTTTAATGTGGCCAAAATATTTCACTTGTCTCTTTTTTATTTCACCTAGCAACTCTCTTTTCATTCCCAATTTCCCCAGTACCTCTGTATTTGATAGCTTTTGTTTCCATGAAATACGACCTAATCTTCTGTATATCCACATCTCAAAAGAATTGATACAATTTTCCAGTTGTTTGTTCATTGTCCATGCATCTGTGCCATATAGTAAGGTTGAGAATACATAACATTTGACAATTCTCATTTTTAATGTTTTGCTTATTTCTCTTGATGTCAGAAACTGTTGCATGTTGTTGAAAATGTTTTTGGCCATCCCTATTCTTTTCTTGACTTCTGTTTCACTTCTGCCGTCACATGTTATTACTTGCTCAAGATATAAGAAATTTTTAACTTGTTCCAATTTCACCCCATTCACTGTGATATTCAATCAAACTGTTAAAAAAATTAAACATTGATGGGAAAGATATACGAATAATAACTAATATTATTGGCAGCAAACAGCAGCTATAAGAAGTAACAACTGTTTAGGTAAATTTCAAAGCATAAAGAGAAGCGTACGATGTGTACTGTCACCTGATTTGTTTTCAATATATAATGAATATGTAATGAGATCTTTAATTTGTATGCCCGGAATTGTGGTTGGTGGGCACAATATAAACAGTTTACGTTATGCTGATGACACAGTCTTGATAGCAACGGGTCAGAAAGAACTACAGGAAATGATAGACATTGTGGTGTTAGAAAGTGGAAGAATGGGCCTCAGTTTGAATAATGGGAAGACAGAAGTAGTGGTGGTATCTAAGAAACGAATTATTCCTAAATGTGTAATAAAAGTTGATGGGGTTATTTAAGAACAAGTACAGAAATTTAAGTATCTGGGTCCATGGTTAACATCAGATGAAGATGCATAACTGAGATAAGAAACAGATTAGGACAAGCAAAAACTGCATTATATAAAATGAAAAACATCTTGTGCAATATATCCTTGTCATTGAGAGTTAGAAAAAGAATTCTTGCTTGCTACATACATCCAGTTTTAACATATGGCTGTGAATCCTGGACTATCGGTAGGCAGGCCAAACAATTTCTAGAGGCCTCAGAGATGTGGTTTTACAGAAGAATGCTTAGAATACTTTGGACAGCCAAAAAGAGCAACCAAGCAGGGTTGCCAGTTAAAAAATTAATTTTATGCCAAACCATTGCCAAAAATATGCCAGAAAATGCTTCACATCAAAAGCTATAGATTGAATTCTTCACTGTCATCCTCACTGGAACAAGTGGAAGACACAAAGTAAACCTTTTCGGATGTAAAATCTTTTAAGTATTTTCTCAGATGGGATGAAATCTTTGCAACTCATCTATAATGATGGCATATTTCTTGTTCCGAAAATTACCAATAAGGTCACTCTAATTATTGCTAAGGGAAATAGCCTGCTAAACTGTGAATACTTTAGTCTATGGAATTGTCAGCCTGCTTTTCAATTTAAATGTCAGATGCTTTTTAGTAATCAGTCGAACGCAAACATAAGTAACAGGATAGGGGTTTGTTGAAACAAATGAATCAAAACAGCAGAAATACTGGACATCTTTCCACAATGCATTGTACAAAAGATTCAGCATAATTTCCGCTACAAATAAGCAGATTTAGTCGTAACCAAACGGTCACAACCCGGCGATCCTGTCATATGTAAACCAGTTTCGTCCTTTTTAGGACGAAATTTTTTGTTATTTAAAGCCCCACCTGGCTTTTGCCAGGGGCCGCAATATAGGCAGGCCATAAATATGGCCAATTGTCTGAACGCGGTTTCTGGGACCTCTCCACAGCGATCCTCATCCACATGGTGGCACCTTGTGTCATTGGGTGTTTATCGCTTGTGTGATGTCCTAGTGGGGTAGAAAGTCAGTCAGTCAGTCACAACCCGGTTTACAAACAATTTATCGAGGGGATTTTGTGGCCAGCTGCTACACCACCTCTTAATGTTCTAAATATATAAACAGTTAGCGGATGTCCTAGAAACGCTAGTTCTTCTTCTTCTTCTTCTCCGATCCTTCTGTCAGAAAACTTATATCAGGAGGCCGGTAGCCTTTATGAAAGCTATCGTGCAATCCATATCCTCTCGTGTACCATACAGTTTTGTCTTCAGTGTGGTTGGAACAGGCCAGATTGCGTCTCTGTTGTCAGCATACAGTTGACAGTGTTGGAGCACATGCTCAGCATTTTCGGGTGCCACGCTGCAGAGACACGTCTCCGTATTTCCTACACCAAAAAATTTGAACATATGTTGACGAAATCTGTTGTGCCCTGTCCTTAGTCTGAATATAATACACTGTCCCTCTCTAGAGAGGCGATGAAGTGAGTCTTGGGGAGAAAATCTGGTGTGGGTATCCAGCCACCTTTCTTGGATACTAGCTTGTATTAGTGTTTTCATCTCTTGGTGGGTTAAGTCACTATTTGGTTGTACCATGTCACTGCCGCTTCTGGCCAATCTGTCCGCTATTTCATTGCCTTCCAAGCCACAGTGACCTGGAATCCACTGCAGTACAGATTGTTCTACTGAAGAGGAAACGCTTGTTGATAAATACTTCTTGCTATGTAGCATTTTTGTGTAGTTTGAAAAGGCTGCCCAGCCGAAACGTTACGTTATTTGTGTTGTTTTGTGCACGTTTTTCTGCTTCCCCATTTTGTAGAGCTTTTTAGTCAAATTTCTCTTGAATTCTGTATAGCATAGGAAGTCACGTCTACCCACAACCCTCTGTTTCGTGTACTTTCAATCAATGATGGGACAGTGATATTCCATGCCATACTTTTTAACTGTCCAAAATCTTCTCCTTCAACCTCCCTCTACCTCTCCACTAACTTACGCACTGTCACGATGCACTCTAGTTTTCTTCTTATGACATGACCGAAGAGTGTAGATTGTCTCCTTCTGATGTGGGCAATCAGTTCATCATCATGAATCAGTTTCTTTCAAGACATCGCGTTAAGTGCAGGCGATATAATATTTTTTTAATTAGGCATGAACATTTAGTTATATGCAACTTTATGTGCTCTAATGTACTCCTTGACCATGCGCTCTTATGATTTTACTTAGATGATCAATTGTGCGTACTGAACAATGGCAGGTCATGCCTACAGCAAGTTGTAACTCTGCTGCCTTTAACTTTATCATTACTTTGCCTAGGATAGGAGTCATTGTTGTAATAAGCTGTGACTGGCTTTTTGACAGAGTTTTCATCCTGTGTTTTTCGGATTTTGCATGATTTGATATGCTACTAATTCTTGGTGCAACAGTGCACTGATACAGTTTACAATATTACTTACTTACTTACTTAGTCGCTCCTCTTCTACCTTGGGGTGTAGAGGTTTGCCAGAGAGATCGCCAGACGTCTCTATCAGCAGTTTTCTTTCTGGCTTTGTTCCATTCCAGTCCTCTGTCAGTCAGGGACTGTCGGATGTTGTCTTCCCAGCGCACCCTGGGTCGTCCCGGAGGTCTGGTTCCCTGGTTCTTAGCCTCCCATGCTTGCCATGGTGGCCGATTTTCTCCCATTCTGCACACATGTCCAAACCATCGTAACTGTGACTGATCCACTCGGGTTAGTAAGGGCTGGGTATCAAGATCTTGACGTATTGTCTGATTGCGGACTTTGTCCCTTCTTGTCACTTGGACCACCTTTCTCAGGTATCTCATTTCCGAGGCCTGCAGCTGGCTTCTGTGAGCTGTTGTCATTGCCCATGACTCACACCCATAGGTCAGGACTGGTACATAGGTAGAGCGGTAAACAGCCATTTTCGTCCTCTTGCCAATTTCTCTTTTGCTAAGAAACCCTCGGTTTTATGGCCTGGAAGAGTCTCCCAGCAGCTGCTTTTCGTGTAGCCAGCTCAGTCTTAATGCCTCCATTTTGGTCTAATACAACTCCAAGGTATTTGAACTGGTTAACCTGCTCCAACGCATACTGACCCATCATGATCTGGTGTTTCTTCTCCTCTCTTGAGATCACCATGGTTTTAGTTTTGGAGACACTGATGGTCATCCCTTTCTTTTCAAGCTCTTCCTTCCAGACAAGTAAGTTGTACTGAAGGTGTGCCTCTGATTTAGCTATCAGGGCCACATCGTCTGCAAAAGCCAGCTCTGATATACAGATTGGTCTCATCTTCCAGTACCCTACAGAGTACTTCTTTGTCTTCTCCTTACAGGTCTTGATGACATCATCCATCATAAGAATGAAGAGGTAAGGTGAGAGAATATCACCTTGTCTAACACCGCTGGTGGTCTTAAATTCTTCTGACTTTTGGTCTGCTGTTCTTACATAATTTCTGCACTTTTTGTAGAAACTCTGTATTGCACTGATCAGGGGTGCTGGGATGTTTTTCCCTGCCAAGCAGTCCCAGAGCTTGTTCCAGGGTACCTTGTCAAATGCCTTTTCCAGATCCAAAAAACATAAGTGAATCTCACTCTTATATTCCAGGGCTTTTTCACTCATCTGTCTCAGTGTGAAGATAAGGTCTTGAGTACTTCGGTTTGCTCTGAAGCCGCACTGGGCCTCGTCCAGCTGTGGCTCTACCAGACTTCTAAGTCTCTGCTCAAGAATTCTAGAGTAACTTTTACCGGGGATGCTGAGGAGGGATATGCCTCTGTGGTTTTCACATTGTCTGTTATCACCTTTTTTAAATATAGGTATAATTATGGCAATCTCCCAATCTTTGGTATAGTTTTGCTACACCAGGCTGCCTGGAGAACCTTCAGTAGAAGGCGCTCACCTTCGACTCCCATATATTTGACCATCTCTGGTGTTATACCATCATGACCTGCTGCTTTTCCCAGCTTAATCTTCTCAATAGCTGCCTTCAATTCTTCCATCCTGATGTTATCTTCCACATGATTGAATTCCTTCTCAGCAGTGAGGTCCATTATTTCTGGGTCATGACTTCCCTCAGCGCCGAGGAGCTCTGAGAAGTATTCTTTCCATCTGCCCATGATATCATTTGTAGAAGTAAGCAGAGCCCCTTCCTTGTCTTTTATGAATTTAAGTGGCACTCTTTCTCCTTCCTCATGTTCTTAAGGGTCTTGTAGAACAGTTTTTGGTTTTCTCTTGCATTCTTTTCCAACTTTTCTCCAAACTCTTCCCATGATTTCTGTTTTGCTTTAAGCACAATATTTTTGGTCTCTGTTCTGAGTGCCACATATTGTTTATATTTTTCTATTTCTTCAGCTGTGTTCCTGGCTGCCAGGTATTGCTTCCATGCCCTTTTCTTTTCTCCTATTTTCAATTTGACTTCTTCTGTCCACCAAGGTGTCCTGTGTCCCCGCCTTCCACTTGGGACTTCACCACATGCTTCTACTGCAGCTGCTGTGAGGATATTCTTGAATCTGCACCAGAGGGTTTCAGTGTCCTCTGATGGTTCTTCTTCAGTTCCTATTGCTTTCACTATAAGCTCCTGGTATCTAGCCTTAATATCTGGCTCTCTTAGCTTGTATGCTTTAATCCTCATCCCTTCTTGGTTGCTTTGTTTCTTGCATAGTTGTCGGTGTTGCCTTGTTGGAGCAGTTCTTTCAGTTTGTTCTCTTTATTGTGACCAGATAGTGGTCACTTCCAATCTCTGGTCCTCTCATGACTCTGGCATCTATCACAAACTTGAATGAACTTTTCCTAACTATGGCGTAGTCAATGATGGATTTTTCATTCTTTGAAGGTTCACATCTTGTGTATGCATGTATACGCTTGTGGGGGAATTTCGTGTTTGTAATGACAAGGTTCTGTTCCCTGCAGAATCTGAGAAGTCGCTTGCCATTATCATTCAAAACATCTTCACCATATCTCCCGATCACTCCACCCCATCTAGAGTGATCATTTCCTACTCTGGCATTTAGATCTCCTAGGAGGATAATTTCATCGTGACAGTCATCTATGGTCTTTTGGAGCAGTTCAAAGAATTCTTCTTTAACATCTACTCGCTCATCTTCATTTGGCCCGTACACAATGACAAAATTGACAATTTTTATCTTCTTCTTTCAGATCTAACACCATTATTCGCTCTGAGATGAATTTCCATCCTTTGATGTTACTAACTTGATTCCTGGCCACAATACAGCCAACACCTCCCTTGGCTCTCTCCGTCATAGGGACACCACTGTAGAGCAGCATACTTCCATCGTGATCTGTGATTCCTTGCCCCTTTTTCTTTGTTTTCAGTCAGAGCCAAGACTCCTAATTTTGCTTTCCTCATCTCCCCTACTAACTCGTTTTCCTTTCCGTTAATGCCTCTTATATTCCATGTTCCATAAATCGTAGTCCGTAAGCCATGCCAGTTCGTCGCCGTTAAGATCCGTCCGGTTTTCTCTCTGTAGTTACTTGTAATCGTGGTTTAAGGCAAACAGGTGATTGGCCTGTTGTGCCTTTGCATGGTGGAGGGGCTGCCTCCTTGCGGCCTCCATGCAGGCCGTCTGGCTGATTCACGGTTACCCACTACTTCCGGAGACGCATGAAGCACTCAGGTTCAGCCAGACCCTCCTCCTTTTACAGCCGGGCTTGGGACCGGTCTTAGCGGAGTTCAGTTTACAATATGCTGCCTCTAATCCGTCTGAAGATTTTTTGAACCGTGGGTATGTTTTCTTCCAGTTACTATTATATTTGAATGTGATAAGATGCTATCCATTTTTTGTGGATGACGTGGCCATTGGTAAAAGTAATAATATCTATAATTGATAGAACGAGGTTTATATCCTCTCTATTTTCTGTCCTCGAGTAGTTTCGGAACAGTCTGAATCACTTGGTATCAGTGGTGGGTTTTGGTTTTATATCCCGCATTTATTCTAGTAGCCATAAATTATAGAGGGCCTTGGTTTATCGAAGTCACGATCCGTTTAGAAAGACAATAAATACAATAAGAAATGGCGCGAATCTCCGTTAGTCCGTACCAGGACATCACAACAAAGTCAAACTGAAATGAAGATGTTAACTGTAGATCTAAATTGCTTTTAGCAAATCTACGTGTTTCTAACGGAGGAACCATGAAGCAAATGTGAGCACATCTTGATAAGAAAAGCCAGGGAAAACCCAAATATGCCAAAATATATCAGTTCATTATCTTATGCCTAAACACACAAAACTCAAGATCTTCAATTCTTGTGTGATTCCAGTACTAACCTATGGATGCGAGAGCTGGAAATCAACGAAAACTCTAGACACAAAATTAGACAGTTTTGAAAATAAATGCCTTAGAAGAATACTAAATTTCAAATGGTCAGATTTCCGAACCAATACACAAATAAGGCAAGAATCCAGGCAAGAGTATGTGTCTAATTTTATACGAAAACGCCGCTGGAACTATGTCGGCCACGCACTTATAATGGATAAATCAAGACTTCCTTATCAAGCCCTCATTTGGACACCACAGGGGAAAAGATCTCGTGGAAGACCAAGGGAAACTCTAGGTAGAACTATCACCAGGGAAGGCTCGCTCATGGGCCACTCAAACATCCAAGACCTACAACAGATTGCAACGAACTGCCATGCATGGATAGTCATGACCTCTGCCCTATGTGCCGCACTCGACACAAGAGGAAAGACTAACTAACTAATCTTATGCCAGTTCAATTTCAAATATGCCAAATTTGTGGAATCTGGCATAAAAAAAATGCCAATATCTCAACCCTGCAACCAAGAGGTTTTGAAAGAGGCGGGAGCCTGGAGACAACTTTTCACAGACATCAGAAGGAGACAGTCATCATTTTTCGGCCATGTTATGAGAAGAGGGAAAATAGAACATGTTGTGACCACTGGAAAGATCTGTGGAAGGAGGGATAGAGGAAGACAACGAGAGAAGATGCTTGACAGTCTTGTTGCATGGCATGGAAGTGTGTCGGCACACGAACTGATACATGCTGCAGGAGATCGCAGATTATGGAGAGGCATGATCGCCCACGCCAGTCGGCAAGACAACTGATGATGATGATGAGTCAGATTCAATTACGACTTGTGTGTACAGCTGGTTTTCAAGCCACAGACATAAAGCCAGCGGGAAGTAAACGTTATCTAATCACAGTCACGTTGACATATTGATGCTGCGGTGACTAGTCTAAATAGCAGAACAACGAGAGACAAATAAAAAAATGTCCATCTCGTTTTTCCTTTCCACACTCGTCGAGCCAAATTTAGTGAGTATCTGTTATTGATTCATTTCTTGCTATCAGGTAGATGTTTTTAGATATTTCTGGCTATCAGGTAGATGTTTTTAGATATTTCTTGCTATCAGCATCACAATAGCAAGCCATATGTTCAAAACTACGACGAAGAGTAACGTGATAGTTATATTTTTAGGGGGAAAAAAATTTGGGCTCGTCCGGGATTTGAACCCGGGACCTCTCGCACCCAAAGCGAGAATCATACCCCTAGACCAACGAGCCATATGAAATAGGAATCTCATTTAAGTATATAACTAACAGTTATTGTAAAAACTAACTTTCCTGTTACCAATTGAATTGTGCAAGTAATTGCTTTAAGATAGTGAAATTGCTTTAACTTACACATTTATTAAACTTTTTTGACAAAATAAATTTACCGTAAAAGAATTCACATTCGTCAAAGTTTCGTTATGGAACAACTTCCGCTGCTAACGTAAACAATCGCAAACCGCCAGTGGTGTCCACAGCTGCTGCCCGTTGTTGGTAACGAGATTCCTTTTTGTAAAGCAGAGACTAAGAGTCTCACTAGCACCATGAACCTCACGGACATTACCGGCAATCCCATAACAGATAACCGCAAGGGTTCTCTGACACTGCGAGCGACTCATTCAAACTATTCGCGAGCAGTTTTGAACGGGGAATGGTAAGAATTAGTCAACCACTTAACTATACACTATACTATTATTAAGTCCTCGGCAACTGATATTCAGCATACAAACAGTTCTAAAAGAATTGTAGGGTGCTGCCTAATTTATTAGTAATGAGGATAATTTGTTTGTTCAATTTTTTTTTTCGGGACTCAATTACAGGATAAATTGAGTCTGATGATTATTAAAAAATAGGGAATTTTAAAGAAAGTATAAATCACAAGTGCTTCTAAATTTATTTTTTAAAACTAAATTAGGGAACTAGTTGTAATACTAAGGTTAGTTGCGTATCCTTTACAGGACGTT
The DNA here is from genome assembly GCA_905116865.2 of Candidula unifasciata. Lineage (NCBI taxonomy): Eukaryota > Metazoa > Mollusca > Gastropoda > Stylommatophora > Geomitridae > Candidula > Candidula unifasciata. The sequence continues at coordinate 182,694 of CAJHNH020000431.1, read as the reverse complement.
GCAGAACCAACCTCAGCAGCCCCTGGTGGTTGTGTGGTTTCTCTAGGCAAATTTAATTTGCGTCCAGTAGTTTGCCATTGCTTCCTGGACGGTCAGCCTCCTGATACCACTGTCGAAACCAACGCAAGGCGCATGGCCTGCAGCTGGGATCGAACCAGAGACCCCGGCATTATGAAGCGTTCTCATCAACTTAACTACAGAGCCGACAGTAGTATATATAGTAATACTTATTTTCTTATGTATGTGGGTGAAACCAAAATATGGAAGAGAGGAAAAAGAAGAAGAAAGGGATGGTAAGAAGCAGAAAAGGATGGTAAGAAAAAGAAAAGGATGATTAAGAAGAAAATGATGGTAAGAAGAAAAAAAAGGATGGTAAGAAGTAGAAAAGGATAGTAAGAAGAAGACAAGGATGGTAAGAAGAAGAAAAAGATGATAAGAAGAAGAAAAGGATGGTAAGAAGAAGAAAAGGATGATAAGAAGAAGAAAAGGATGATAAGAAGAAGAAAAGGATGATAAGAAGCAGAAAAGGATGGTAAGAAGAAGCAAAGGCTGATAAGAAGAAGAAAAGGATGGTAAGAAGAAGCAAAGGATGATAAGAAGCAGAAAAGGATGAAAGGAAGCAGAGAAGGATGACAAGAAGCAGAAAAGGATAGTAAGAAGAAGACAAGGATGGTAAGAAGAAGAAAAAGATGGTAAGAAGAAGAAAAGGATGATAAGAAGAAGAAAAGGATGGTAAGAAGAAGAAAAGGATGATAAGAAGAAGAAAAGGATGATAAGAAGAAGAAAAGGATGATAAGAAGAAGAAAAGGATGGTAAGAAGAAGAAAAGGATGATAAGAAGAAGAAAAGGATGATAAGAAGAAGAAAAGGATGATAAGAAGCAGAAAAGGATGGTAAGAAGAAGCAAAGGATGATAAGAAGAAGAAAAGGATGGTAAGAAGAAGCAAAGGATGATAAGAAGCAGAAAAGGATAGTAAGAAGAAGAAAAGGATGGTAAGAAGAAGAAAAGAATGGTAAGAAGAAGAAAAGGAAAGTAAGAAGTAGAAAAGGATGCTAAGAAGAAGAAAAGGATAGTAAGAAGAAGAAAAGGATAGTTAGAAGAAGAAAAGGATGGTAAGAAGAAGAAAAGGATAGTTAGAAGAAGAAAAGGATAGTTAAAAGAAGAAAAGGATGGTAAGAAGAAGAAAAGGATGGTAAGAAGAAGAAAAGGATGGTAAGAAGAAGAAAAGGATGGTAAGAAGAAGAAGGCTGTGAAAAAAGCGTGAGTAGTAGAAGGAGGATTTGAAGAGGCAAATATGAAGTAGAAGACAATGAAGATGAAGAAGCAAAATAAAGGCTGGGAAGAAGAAGCCCAAGCAGAAGAAAAGAAAAATAAGTTAAGGATTTATAATAATCATCCATAAATTGTCCCAACAGGCACCAGGCAAGACAAGCAGAGCCCAAGGATTATGATCTGAACAAAGATCCTGTCCGCTCAATGACCCTGTCCACCTACAATCGTATTGGAAACATCACTGATGGGGTAAGTTCTGGCTCTCACAGTATATTTTATAGCTGATATATTCCTGTTCATCTTTGATGTGAAAATATAGTTGATCCTTGTATGACACGGTTAAGTTATAGGACAACTGTTCTCAAACTGGGTGCCTCAAGTGTATGCCAGGGGTGCCGCTGCATTAATGAAGAATTTTTCACAATCTGCTTGAGATCACGAAGACAGCAGTTTAAAATAGAAATACCGTGAAGGAAGCCATGAAGAGTTCTGGATGCAAGTGTATTCAGTACACAATGCTATTGGCAAGGAATTCTCAACGTAAGCTTACATAAAAAACAGATAAAGGAGCAAACTTTCTGGGTCAAGTGATGTGAAGGTTAAATTAACTAAACTTACCGTTTACATAAAGGAAATAATGAAAAATTCATCCAAACAGTTTAATTCATCACATTAAAGACAACTGAACATTAAATGTGCACTGTTTTTTTTTTTCTTTCTTAAGTATTTAAACCGCTGTAAGGGTTAGGTGTGCTGCAAATTTTTTATTTGCCCGCCAAGGGTGCCGCGGTAAAAAAAAGGTTTGAGAACTGCTGTTATAGGGTATAGTTTTAATGATATTGTGAACATCTAGATCGGGGCTATTTAACTAGCGGCCTGCGGGCCAGATCTAGCCCGCGAAGGCCTAGCAAGTGGCATGCCGATCACTGCCAGTTGTATTGTTTAAATGATCTTTCTGTGCTGGGGATCAGACCTCTAGCCCGAGACGATCCTTATTTTTTAAAATTTTGACCCTTGAGTAACCTTAGATGAATAGTCCCAGTTCTAGATTATACTGGTATATAGGCAGTGTAATAGATTATACTGGTATTACGTGTGGGAACATATACAACATATTTTTTATATGTGTAGTAAATGGGGAGCATATAGATTATACATTTTTATATGGTGAACATATAGATATACTGGTAGTACATGGTGAAAATAAAAATCATCCTGTTAGACAAGCCTTTTTTTCTGGCAGTTTGCAACGGTATACAACACCAGCACCTTTTTTTTTTAATGCGCTGTTTTAGTAAACATCTGTTGCTAGACGTTGCGAACATGCTTCATAATTCTGAGGTGCCTGATTAGATCCTAGCAACATCGGAGTGACGTAAATGCGCTTTGCCTGAACTGCAAAGTTGAAATATTTGTGCCTTTCAGCAGACACCATTGAGCATTTATTTACCGGGTTACCTTCTCGGATCACAGTAAGTGATTTGACAACAGACCGCTTTGTGCTGGTTTCAACAGTGATACTGGGAGCCAACCGTTCAGTAAGCAATGGCAAACTTCTGAATGTAAAATAGTGAAATTGCAAACAGCTAAAAAATGCTGGGTTGATTCTGTTGTGACCTGTAAAGATACACAAGTTGCTTATTTAAAAAAAAAATACTTTGTGGTGAATACTGGCACCTTTGTTAACCATTTTTTTTAGTGAATATTGGCATCTTTGTTAACCATTTTTTTTAGTGAATATTGGCATCTTTGTTAACCATTATGTGGTGAATATTAGCACCTTTGTTAACCACTTTGTAGTGAATACCGGCACCTTTGTTAACCACTTTGTAGTGAATACCAGCACCTTTGTTATCCACTTTGTGGTGATTCCTGGCACCTTTATTAACCACTCTGTGGTGAATACCGGCACCTGTGTTAACCACTTTGTGGTGAAACCAACATCTGTGTTAACCACTTTGTAGAAAATACCGGCACCTTTATTAACCACTTTGTGGTGAATACCAACATCTGTGTTAACCACTTTAAAGAGAATACCGGCACCTTTTTTAACCACTTTGTGGTGAATACCAACATCTGTGTTAACCACTTTGTAGAGAATACCAGCACCTTTGTTAACCACTTTGTGGTGAATACCAACATCTGTGTTAACCACTTTGTAGAGAATACTGGCACCTTTGTTATCCACTTTGTGGTGAATACCAACATCTGTGTTAACCACTTTGCAGAGAATACTGGCATCTTTGTTAGACACTTTATGGAGAGTACAGGCACTTTTTTCAACATTAGAAAAAAGCCCTGCCGATAGTATATGATGAATGTATAGATGATACTTTGAGGATACTGTGAATGTATAGTTCATTCCGGTAAAATATATAAATATACATAGTGAGTGTGTACATTAGGATATAATGATGAAACAGGCAGATTTCTCATGTGGGTTCGGAGGTCCCATTGTGGGGAGAACAAGAAAAGACTTACTGCTGCCCGGACAAGCATGTCATAAGAGATGACTAACTAGGGGCTTCTTCGAAGCCGGAGTGCATCTGCCTGAGAGGCAAGAAACCAACAGTCTGCATACAATAAGTCAGATCTGTAAAATGGATGTGTACACAGCACTCAGATTCTGGAACAGGACTAAAGTCTAGACTTGGATGAACAGCCAGAACTTTCTGCTAGAGTTTACAGCTGGTGAACGTGAAAAAGAAGAAACATACTAGTATAACCTTATATGGTGAGTATATATACACCATACTGGTAGTACTGTACTTGGTAAATATATAGATTATACTATTTTTATTGTAAATCACAAAAATATATACACACACACACACACATTGAAACTGCAATATTCGTCCATACTAATATTAATCTTTTTTTTGACATTAGTCCTGTTTTTCATTGAAATGTTTGCTTGATGTTTGCCCAAAAAGTCAATACTCATCCTTCCTCTGATGTAGCCGGCAAGTCATCAGATGAGAACAAAGAGAATATTAGGCCAGTTCCAAGTGCTGAAATTAAGGAATGGCTGTCCACTTGGGCAAAAATACAGGTTTTCACCGATGACTGGTATCTAAATATGAACATAACTTAAGTTAATCAGCCTATCAGGTCATTTGATGATGATGATGTGCTTGGACACTTTTGGAACATTAAAAAAAAAAACAGAACAAAACAAACAACACTGGATAACGAATATATGAATTCCATTGTATGCATTTGTATGTGTGTGTGTGTGTGTAAAAAAAATATTCATAGTACACAGTAATTATAATAGTAGTATATGTTGAGTATATAGATCATTGTTTGGCACATACTAAGATAATTTCTTCCAACAGACACTTCCAAAAACCACATACCAGGAGCAGGCCAGTCAGATCTTGCTGAGGCCAATGTTTTCCTTCCGTGACATCCACAGGAGTTTGGTGCAGCCAGAAACAGTAGCTGCTGCAAATGCAGGCATAGACAGGTAAGTCTGGTGAATTCAGGTTTCCCACTGGAAGGGGGTGGGGGAGGGGTGGGGATTATGACCTACTGCCCCTTAACTCCTTTAGTCCCTAGGAACGCATCATGTGTTTTTATGGTTCTACCTTGAAGCCCAATGAAAGCAAGATACATTGATTATAAATTGTTCTGTATCAATCAAGTGTTCTGGGCTAAAAGATGGGCTCAGTTTTAGGGGAACAAAAAATAGACCCACTAACCCTTAACAAGCATGTGGTAAAAGAAGAATAATTAATGATTTGCTGAACTGGATGTGCTAGGCTAAAAGTTGCAGATATCACAGATCGGCTGTAAACAACAGATGTACCAACTACCTTTTTTAAAAGTGAACACAGAAGGAGAAGAAGCACATATACTGCATCCTAGCTGTAAACCACAACACCATAGCATGTCAACCATTCTTTAAACTGCAAATGCAGAAGTAGAAGAAGAAAGGCAAATTTTCTTTGGAAGTTAGTGGTCTGATATATATGGACTATATATAACCAGCCTCATGAAATACTTTTGACCTTACATTTTTTAAATGTATTTAATACCTAAAAATTTTCAGTCCACTGTTCGCACCTGTTTATTCTCTCAGAGATACTGGCGATCCAAAAGGTGCCTATGGTTCGGTGTTACCATTCCCCAGTGCTGATGGCAACACACCTCAGCTGGAAACCACCTACACTGCAGACTACATTCCCCCTTATCCATTTACACGTCGGGATGATACAAATAACTATGAGGTAAGGCTAACAGAGGCTTAAAATTATCAAGTGCTTCTTTTACTTCTTCATTTCCTTTTCAAAGCAAGTACTTCAAAGCTTGTGTAAGGATCTTGATGAGGGTTAAATCCCTAACTAAATATATATATAGAGCCAATATTGCACATCAGAATGTTTTGACCCGAATGATGAAAATGAGTTGCGCGGGAAGCTTTTGAGGATGAACTGAGGAGAATGGACAACCAACATGATGGCCGACTGTTATTAACCGGGAATCTGAGAAAAGATAGAAGGTGCTACTGCTGGTCTCTGACTGCAAATTTGTATTAATGTGGTAATAAATTTTAGGTGAAGCAATTGTGTGTCGATGTGCCCTGCAAGTACAGAGTGTTGTGAAACCGTGTCGGAAATAAACGGGCCCAACAACAACCTCAGTTTAGCTGAGGGTCATGACACCATGTCATATCTTGCACTGATGGTGAAGAGATGGGGGAAATAAATCGCCTGGATATATAAACATGTAGTGAAGGACTAAAGCTTGCTGGGTACTAAGGAACACACCATTTGTAGATTTATAATCAACGATGCTCTTCTTAAGTACGTAAAAAGTTAAAAGTTCAAATTAATTATGATAACATAAGTAAGTAAAGGACGGTTGTCTACCATGCCCTCAGCCATATATGGCTAGATCTATATTTTAGACCAATCGACACTTGGTGGGTGATGTGTTCAACATCATGACAGCCACCTTTACTTCTCAGGACTCTGCCTGGTACCCATTTAAGGCTGGGTCAACCTAGGAGCTAAGGTCATTTTACAACAACAGCAAAATTTGTTTCATCAACACACGACCTTTAGATCTGCAGTGATCATCTAGCTGTTACACCAAAGCGGCTCTCCTTGATATCTATTTTCTGCAGCAGCAGCAGTAGTAGCAGCATTAGCAGTAGTTTATAGCAGCAGCAGTAGCAACAGTAGTAGTAGCAGCAGCAGTAGTAATAGTAGCAGTAGCATCAGTAGTAGTAGCAGCAGCATTAATAGTAGCAGCAGCAGCAGCAGTAGTAGTAGTAGTAGTGGCAGCAATAGCAGTACAAGAGTGTGTTTAAAAAATGAGGAGTATACTACTTGTATATTCCTGTTGATTCTGAAACATAGAGGACGTTGTGACAGTATCCAGAACAATTCTGAGAACCACTGACGTAATATACTAATAAGATAGTTTCTTCTTCTGATCATCTTCCAGTTACCTGTGTGAAGTGGTGGGAGATGTAAAGATGTTCTGTGTGCATGGTCTTTCCCTTGTTCTGTATTATATTTCTTTATCATGGCTGTCTGTGGTAGGTAGGTGGCAACAATGCATCCTTATCACAAGACCAAACCATTTCATCAATATTTGACTGATTCTGGTCCTAGTTCTTATTTTAATTTAAAGATTTTTATCTTGTTAGCGTTCACTGGCTGTAAACTCTGGCAGAAAGTTCTGGTTGTTCATCCACTGTTGGACTTTGATCTTGATCCACAGCTTGAGTTTTCCATGCACATCTGTTTTACAGATCTGGCTTATTTGTATGCAGACTGTTAGTTCCTTGTAACTCAAGCAGATGCACTCTCACTTTGAAGAAAACACCCCTAAAAAGTTGACTTTAAGGTTGTGCTAAGGAGTAGTGAGACTGTTCCTTTTTCCACATAAAATGCCATCCCGAAACCCACACAGGGAAATTTAAAGATAACAAATCTCAAATATTGTGTTTCTTTAAGGACTCCAAAGGTCTCGGTGAGAAGTCAGCTGCATTCAGAAAGATGAAGTCCCAGTTTACAGACACAGATGATTACAGACGTAATGGTTGGAACACCTGGCAGGATGAGAGTGGGATCTACACAAACTCCCAGTACAAGGTGCAGCTGTTCCCCAAAACAGAAACCATCCCAGGCAGGCCTATATCTAATTAACTAACTAGCTAGAAAATTAACTCTCCAGTGAGAGAATGAACTAAATATAGCCAGAAATTTAACTGTCCAGTGACAGAATTAACTATCTAGCTAGAAAATTAACTTATCAGGTTGGTCCTGTATCCATGTACATACAGTATAGTCTATACAGAAGCCTGGTAGATGTTTGTCTGTGGGTCCAGAAGGCAGATTTTTCTTTTTTCAAAATAGACCTTGGCTCCCAGGTTGACCCAGCCTAAAATGGGTGTCAGGAAATGTCCTTGGAAGTAAAGGTGGCTAGTATGATGCTGATCATATTACTCACTGAGTAATGAAAATGTTCCTTTACAATTTTAAAAAAAAAAAACTTTATATGTCGCATATAATTTCAAAAGAGTGAGTGAACTTTTATGTGAAAATACTTATAAATGTATGTTAGTTTTTCATATAACAGTTTACAAATAAATATCATTGCAACTATTTTACTGTTATGTCACATATAATTTCAAAAGAGTGAGTGAACTTTTATATTAAAATACTTATTAAATGTATGTTAGTTTTTCATATAACAGTTTACAAATAAATATCATTGCAACTATTTTACTGTTCCTTTGTTCTTGATCGGTGTATTCCAGTTGTCCTTGTTGACTTTGTTTTTGACTGATTTTATTTTAAGCTCATGGTTATTTACAATGGAGCTGCCATGGTGTAGTGGCTAGATGCTCACCATCTCTGCTTGACCTAAAAAAAATCTTAGGAATAGAACTAAACAGTAATCTTCAAAATAAACTAGGTATAACATTTCAGTACGAATTTAACACTAAATTTATTAATTTATGCCAAAATTATAATTTTTTAAGTAGGTCTTTTATTTAAGATTTGAGGAAAGAAAGTCTGATGCAGTCCAAGGGTGGGTGTGGAAGAATTTCAATGCTGAAATCCTTGGCCGTTAGCGTCATGAGAGGGTTTGTTGTCTTGAAGCAAAGGAAGATTCTGAGTGCATGCTAAATCTTATGTTCTGGTCAGAGGATTGTTGTCTTTTAGTTTCTTCTTCTTCTTCTTCTGCTTTTCTATCCCCCAATGGAGCATAGGCCCTCAACCAACTCACGCCAAGTCGTTCTATCCTTCGCCATTGCATGGAGCTCTCCCCATCTTTTTAACTTCATTCTCCAGCTCTCTTCTCCATGTGTTTTTTGGCCTTCCTTTATTCCTATGCCCCTGTGGTGTCTTTTAGTTTAGTAAGGAAATATTCACAGTACCCCGCATCTTTCACGCCCCACCCCCATTCCTTCTTTCTTGCCCTCTCTTCTCTACACATTAGCTTCAATGAAACAACACCCAATTCACAGCTGACAAAAATAATACAAAGTGAAGTTATATTAAAGAGTATTTATTGCTGCCATATTTAAGCACACAAAGATGTTTCTATATTTCAGCTTTGTTAACTAAAAGTTTTTGTACTAGGGAACCTATTTCTGATGAGAAAATTTGAAGACCAAACAAACAATAGGTGAAATCATAATTTTCATTTGTAGTGTTTTTTATAAATAAACACTTATGTCTAAATGTCAGAAGTCTGTAATGATCAAATATTCAATAGTAAAAATCACTACCACAAAAACCATACATGACAAATGTCAGAAATCTGTAACGTTCAGTCACTACCACATAAAACACCAATGACAAATGCCAGAAGTGTGAAATGTTTACTACTGCATAAAGCACATATGACAATTGTCAGATATCTGAAATGTTAAAAATATTTAGTAGTAATGTTCCCTTACTACCACAAAAAATAACTATGACAAATGTCAGAAATTGCGACCAGGCCGCTCACTGGCTCACCAGTAGACGACTTCGACGCCAGTCAGGACAGTATTTGGGTCTGTTTCTTTTTATGTCATCAACAACAGCTGCTGTAAGATTTCTAAGCCATTTTATATAGTGCATATAACCTAGCCACAATTATAACCTAAAACATTGGTTCAACATGATGATTTTTTCCTCAGCAAAGCACCAAAAACAGTCAGAAGTCAGAAATGATCAGAGTAGTATTTCTTTTAAAGCTTTTTAAAAAAAATATATAAAACCTTACCTAAATAATATGAGACAGTATTGATAGCACTGAGTGTCATATAAACACTAACATTAATATATAAAATTATTCTAACACAACCAGAATGATTTCTTGTTAAGATAAACATCCATAGAAAACACTTATGTCCAATTAGTAGTGGATGATGAAATCAATTGACAATCAACTAATTTTCTATCAAGTAAAAATACTTCTGTTTAAATATTACACATAAAATAATCAGGTATTTGGCAAGGTTCAGTTTCCATAACAATAAAATACAACGATCCCTTCAGCATAGCCATGTGGCCGTCATTAAGTAGAGATGTATTTTAGTACTATTATTGCTAGTTTTAATAGTATTTTTTCACCTATTTCTAGTAATAATAAAAAATGTCTTCTAATACAAAAGTATATTTTGTGTGCAACTGTTTGTAAATAACGCTTTGGTGACTGACTCTGGTCTTGACCCCCACACCCATATCCAACATAGAGTACAACAGCTGAGGGTACATTAAATATGAAAGCAATAAACAAAAGGAAGAAAAGCCTACTTCTGACAGACACTAGTGTAAACATCCAGTGGCATGTAAAATGTTTACTAATATTAATTACTTTTACCCTGTATTTTAATTTGTTAAATAATGGATATTGTTTCACTGATGCAAATAAATTCTCTATAATTTATTATTCACCATCAAATTATGATGCTAGTTTCCAGAAGTTTCCCAGAAAGTTCTGTCTTTTTCAGGATATTGGATTCTTTTATTTCTGTTAACATTTTAGACAGGGATACAAGATTCTTTCACTTTTCCCAAAGTCCCACTAACAAATCAAACTATGTTAGAGATCTATTTATTCAAACCACAAAGAAACCTCATAGTAATAGTATATACTGTTTGTCTGTAAATAAAAAAAAAAACATGCCACGGACTGATTACCTGCAGACATTTTCTGTACATATTTTATTTACTTAAATGTATTTTATGGGATAAACTAAAATAAGAATCCTATTCTACTTGTGACAAACTGTCAGGGATCAGCAATATTTTCCAGTAAAAATATACGTGATGCATCCCATTTTTAAATTTATTTAAAAAAAAATGCCTCATTATAAATGTGAACCTTGGTAGCATAATGGCTAGCAGATCTGCCTCGTCAGCCTGGTGTCCATAGGTTCAAATCCCAAATTATGCTGAACTTTCACGTTGGTTCAGCCTGAAAAAAAAAAAACTGCCAGGAAATCTGCTGGGATATCACCTATTTGACCATCAAGTGGACTGTAAAAAATATTGAGCAAACATGTTTTTTTTAACCTAATAAGATTCAAGGTATAGAAGTGGATTCCCTTTTTTTTTTTAAATGTTCCTAAATGTTGTGCTGCCACGTTTATGAATAAATGAACCCTTTATTTGAAAGAGAGAAATACAGAAACAAAGAGCACAAGCTTCAGTATGGCTGTATAGAAAACAAGTATTTTTAACCGTAAACGTTACAATAATACTGAGTTTTGAAGTGAGTTTTATCCAGTGTAAGAAACTACTGATCGAGATGTCAGCAAGAATTATTAAACAGCTGTGGTAATTTGCTGTGATGAAATCAATAAAGATCACCACTGGCAGAAGCAGTCGAATGAAACAAGTGACTAAAGTTAACTGTTCTGAAAGCACCAAAAACTCATGAAATGTATACTGGTGGTTTTATTTGTTTAAATACCGTTTTTTTTTTTTAAAGTTAAAAAAAATTAAATTGAAGCTGTGATGTAAGGTTGTAAACGAGCCTCACTGTTAACGAGATGATGAGATATCACTGCACAAGTACATGTCTTCTATGTATGTTCTTGCTATGGGACCAAGTACAGCCCAATGACTTGGCAAAATACAAAGTCTGACAGAATGACATATTTTTCAGTACTGTTTTAGTTTAAGATTGACTCACAATAAAAGTATATTGTAATAAAAGAGTATTATGCTTACGTTAGCAGAAATGGTTTTAAAAAACAAAAAACAAAACCAAAACAAATACAAAACAGAAATAAGGTAAATCTGTCCTTTTCCACCAGTCAAGAGGTTGAAAACAAGAAGCAGAAGTGGTATCAGTTTCGATTAGTTAAAAAAAAAAAAAAGACAATAAATAAATAAACATCCAATGAGCAGAACTGTTACTGTAAATACAAAAGTAAAATAAGACCAAAGATTTCCTTTCTTTAAGTGATTTGTTGCCAGGAAAACAATGTGAAATTCCGAATTTTGTTATACAAGGACTTTATAAGATTTGCTGCGTTTTTATTGTTTCTCCAAATGATAGTAATTTACCGCTCTGCTTAATTTTATACTGTCATACTGTGATGCAGTCAAGATGGTTTCTTTTTCAACCAAATAATACTTTTTACTTTATAAATTCATTACTGCTACTGCAACGGAATATATTTGATCAAATTCGGTAACTTTTTAAGGTTTCTTTTGGCTAACTAAAGAAAAAAAAAACAAAGAAAAAATATAAACAAAATAAAAATGTGGTTAAGCCACAGTCTACATAAATTATTATAAGGACCCCAGAAAAAAAATATATAATAACTAAAAAAGAACTTATTTGTTAACTGCAATATGTGATATTTAAAATGAATTATTTGACAACACAAATGCATGTTGTTATAACTTGTAATACTGATGAGACTGGAGAAGGAAACTCTCATTATATAAAATACAATGAAAACACTTTCAGCCCTATCTACAATATTACTAAAATATTTTGCTGTTGCTCTCCTGTGAGTTTCACAAAGCATTTTACACACTTACTTAAGTCTTTTTCAAGACCAACATTTATGTTACAAACTGATTTCTGTGTTCAACTCCTTTCTAACGTATTTAAAATTCAATTCTTACTTTAATCTACTAAATTCTTATGGGGGGAAAAATACATCAATATTTCATACTTAACTCTTTGAGTCCCAAGGAACGCATCATACGTTCATAGATTCCTACGTAGAAGCCCAGTGAACACAAGATGCGCTGATCTTACGTCTCTCTTGACTACCCCTTGGGCCTGTGATGCTAAAACCCCCTGGGACTCAAAGAGTTAATTGTACTAAATTGAATATAATGTATTTTTCAAGCAAATTAAAGTTTTTAAGAAAAGCAAACAAATTCAGAATTTGAAACCTCATTATCAGTGGTGACATAAAGCAAGTCTAAGATTATTTAGGAGGACAGGAGTCCAATCGAACATCTCCTTTGGGGGTTCCTGTGGCAATGTACTGTTGAGCATTGTTGAGTCTCAGATTACGAATACAGCCAACAAACTCTCCATTGGCTACTATACCCTTTGCCTCAGGATCTGAAAGAACAAGAAAATATATAATGATGTTAAATTGTATGTGGTTTGAAGTTGATTACAGCTGAAGTTTATGTTCATTCATTTAACACAATATTTACTAGCAGTTACCAGGGGAATCTGGTCAACACCCAACACTCAGGAAAAGGTGAGATGTATATACAATCAGACTGTTACTACTAACACGGGAACTGGAACTCTGCGCTTGCTGTTGAAGATGGGGATGGAGAGAGCTTATGAGATTGTCCCGAGTGATGTGATGTCGATTCCTAATAAAACATTAACAGTATTTACTTTCTCTTTGTTATTCCGTCAGGGAGTGGCGCAGATGAAAAAAGCTTATTAAACATTGGACTTGCATTTCAACATATTAACCTTTCAATATGAGATTTATATGTTAAACATCACATTTATAACCTCACATCATATTTACACTTCCACATTAGGTTTACACCTAAGATCAAACTGCTGAGCATCAGGATTTATGTTAAACATTAGATTTACCTTCTCACATCATATTTAAATGTACACATCAGATTTAGATCTAATAACAAATGAGCACCTTAACATCAGATTTACATGTAAACATCAGATTTACAAGTTTATATTAGTTTGTTTTGAGATTCAAATCTAACACCCCAACATCAGATTTACATGTTAAAACATCTGATTTTCATGTTAAAACATCAGATTTATAACCCCACAATAGAATTATTCATAATTACATTTCCGCTTCTTCTGTGTTTATCTGAGATGTAATTGCTTTGTGCCCGTTTACAGCATGACTGCGATATATGTGCTGCCACATTTGACTTATTAAGGCATTTGTTGCTTGGGTTAGCCTTCACAGACATACAATTTACACCCCCATATCGTATTTACATGTAAACATAAGATTTAGACCCCAAACAACGTATTGGTACACCAGCAAATCATGTTTACCCTCCCTGAATTGATTCAGAAGATCCATTTTGGATAACAAAGAATAAACCTACTACCCCTCTAACAGGTACGACACAGGAGGTGACTAAAAAAGGGGGTTTCCTTCAAAGTCAGAGTGCATCTGCCAGAGAGGCAAGGAACCAACAGTCTGCATAAAAACAAGCCAGATCTGTGAAATGGAGTGCATGCAAAACTCAAGTTCTGGATCAAGACCAAAGTCTAGAAGTGGATGAACAACCAGAACTTTCTGATGGAGTTAACAGCTGTAAATACTAAGAAGAAGAAGAGTTTTTTTTTCCCCACACAATACAGGTCTCCTTATAAAGCAACTGACAACCAACGTCAGACACCCACTGACACACAAACATCATTGCCTGTGCCACACATGATGTCACTAACCTGCCACACCACCAATATACAGCGGATCATTAGTGTCAGCTGCGGAGATCTCTGCTTTCCCGTGCTGGGGTTCTACGTTGATGTTATCCACCGCCAGGGTCAGAGTGTGTTTGTTCTTCACAGCTGCACCCAAACAGAACATAAAAAAAATACAGTATTGGACATGTTATTATATATATATTTATAAAACTGGTTCAAAAGATATTAGTCAAATTTAGACCTCATTTCCAAACCTTGAGGAGAATTTGGCTTAGGACTGATTAATTCATTACCTTGTTATGCCATTGTCTGTCACACAAGGCTTATAGTCTAATCCTCCATTCCATTCTATCTAGTGCAGTCAGTCCAATATCATTGATGGAATCGAGTTCAGCCCCTAAGGCTTCTCTCATTAACGTTCATTTTAGCATTTATTTTGGGCCCGCATCGCCTCATTTATTCGTTTAGTTTCATTGTAACGGACACATCCTGAGAAGCAACGAGCGGAGGGGACTGTGCCCAAACAGGGACTAAAACGGGGAAAAAAGGGACTGAGCTAGCAAGGATGTCCAAAAGAAACTCTAAAACAAACACTGACAAGAGGCCAAGAGTGCGGGACTGGATTCCATCCATGATATTGAAGAGATTACACAGGATATACCTGAATGGAGGAATAGACTTTGAGCCCTATGTGACATCTAATGGCACAACAGGACAATGAATGAATGCAAAACACAAGCTCCTGAACAAGACCAAAGCCCAGAAGTGGAAAAAGAACCAGAGTTTACAGCCAGTAAACTTGAAGAAGAAGAAGAAGCAGAGTTTACAGCCATTAAACTTGAAGAAGAAGAAGAAAAAGCAGAGTTTACAGCCATTAAACTTAAAGAAGAAGAAGAAAAAGCAGAGTTTATAGCCATTAAACTTGAAGAAGAAGAAGAAAAAGCAGAGTTTACAGCCATTAAACTTGAAGAAGAAGAAGAAAAAGCAGAGTTTACAGCCACTTAAACTTGAAGAAGAAGAAGCAAATAAATGAAATCCTTTAATTGAAATCTAAAATCAACTGCATTTAACAGTAACAGCATGTTTTACCGGGGCAAATACAGGTTCACAACCTAGATTTTGCTTTTTCAGTTATTTGATTTATTTTATTCAATTGTTACTGTAGTAACAGGGAAGGTTCAACCATGGCCTAATGAACATCCAAGACCTAAAATAGGTGGCAACGAACCGTCAGACATGAAGAGCTATGACCTCTGCCCTATACGCCGCCCAAGGCTCAAGATGAAAGATCAACTAACTAGCTGTAGTATGATCTGATGAGATACAACAAAACATGCCAGACAATAAATTGTGCACTCTGTTGCTTGAGTCTTCTTTGTTTAAATATACAACAGGAGAACCTGGTCACTCATCCGCAACAACATTCTCCTCAGATGGTGATCTATTTGTGCATCTAAACTATTGACTCGTTCCCAAAGGACCCTTACTACATCTATCTGGTCATGCATCAATTCACCACTAAATGGTGCAGAACTAAAAATGCTTTGATAGACAATATAATATTAAAACAACAGTTAGTAAACAAAGCTAAGCTAGTTACAGATGGCAACTGACCTCGGACACTATGCCACTGTCCATCACAGAGACTGTTCTGAGTCTGCGGAACATAGCGGTTTGTAATGGGACCTGCTCCGTTGTCGGCAGTAAAGATAATCTGTGGAGATTTACACAGGATTCAAATTACAGACTGTACCTGAAGAAGTTTAGTATCATAACTGCTGTCATACTTGTGTATATGTGAACATACATGTGTGTGTATTGGGGAAGGAGGGGGGTGTGTAGTGTGATGGTGTTGGTGAAATATATAAGAAAACGTACATAATAACTTTAGGAACATTAACCTGGCAAACTCTGATAAGGAATTGACATTATCCATCCCTGTCGTGGCTGTACACAACGGGACAACAGGAAATGAAAGGGCGAACAGACTGGCCATCTTCGCATTGGTTAGTGAAGAAGGAAATATGGAAAGGGCAGACATACTGAATACACTGCATTTCAGAGAAGCTGAGACAAATGAGTCAGAGACGATGAATCGCTTGCTGGAAATGGGTATCACATGAGGACAAGCATGTAGAGACTAGCTGTGGGGGAAAGAAAGAAGATAGGCCACTCAACTCCCGCTGGGTACATTGAGCATGAAGACATTGAGATGGCTGCTGCATCCGAGGACAGAGCACAAATTGGTCAGACCGATGTGTTAGAATGTTGATTCGGACAAAAAAGTAACAAGTAGGAAACATCAAAGATATAAAAAAAAAAAAAAAAAAAAGGTTTTAAATGTAATTAACTTAAAAATACCTACTTAGGTAGCAATGTAGAAAAAAAGACTAATGAACAGAAAGGAAACCAAACAACAACAGCTTTCACTGCACTAGGACATTTAAAAGTCAAAAGAAATGAAATCTGTAACTCTACTGTTAACACTAATGTTAGTTAATTAGTTGCGTATCCTTTACAGGACATTGCAGAACCAACCCCATAATTTGTTGGCTGTTGTGGTTTTTCTAGGTAAATTTACATCCAGTAGTTTGCACTGCTTTCTGGTCAGTTGACTTCTCGATACCCCTGTCAACACCAATGCAAGGCCTGCAGCTGGGATCGAACCCGGCACCCCAGCATGATGAAGTGCATTTGCAACGCCTAAGCCACAGACGCCGACTAAAGCTAATGTATGGATTAAAAGCATGGAGACTGACTGAAACAATAATAAATACTAAATCAAAAAGCATGAGAAAAGCTGCCAACTTAACCCTCCAAGACAAAGTTAGAAATGATACTATTAGACAGACTGTGGCTACAACACCATGCAGCAAATTGATCGAGAAACAGAAGATCAAATGGTTTGGTCATCTCGTGAGAATGCAGCCAGAACATGCGCTGTACATGAAAAGATCCGATGTGAAATCAAGAGGTGACCCTAGGAGAACATGGGCTGATGACAAAGAGTTTCTTCACTGACATGGAAAGACAATGGCCACTGCTACCATCAAGTAATGGATTGCAAACTTTTCCTCCCCATGACCCCTAACGGTGAAAGTAGAAATTGATGATGATAACTAAACTAAAAATATGGCTGGCAAAAACATTTAATTCTTTTCTTCTTCTTTTCGTTCACCTGCTGTAAACTCAGCAGAAAGTTCTGGGTGTTCTTCAGCCTCCGGATTTTAGTCTTGTTCCAGAACCCGAGTGTTGCATGCCCTTCTATTTAACAGACCTAGCTTATTTATATGCAGGCTCTTGGTTCCTTGCCTCTCAGGCGGATGTTCAACTTTGAAAGAATCCCTCAATTAGTCGACTCCTGCGATATGCATATCAGGGAGGCAGTGGGTCTATTCTTGTTTCCCCACAATGGGGCCCTGGAAAGTTTCTGTGCCCGAACCTTCTGTACATCTAACTATAAATAACAGCTATCCCCCGTGTGGGTTCCGGGGCCCCATTGTGGGGAAAACAAGAATAGACCCACTGCCTCCCCAAAAGCATGTCGTAAGAGTCGACTAATTGGGGAGCTTCCTTTGAAGTCGGAGTGCATCTGCCGGAGAGGCAAGGAACAAACAGTCTGCATTCAAGAGAATGAGATCTGTAAAACTGATGCACACGCAACACTCAGGTTCTGGAGCAGGACTGCAGTTCAGTAGTGGACGAGCAACAAGAACTTTCCGCCAGAGTGTACAGCTGGTGAACGCGAAGAAGAAGAAGATAACAGCTATGATCTAGTTATTTTTGGAAAATGTGTACTATTAAAGTGGCAGTAATAACAGACAAATGGCTAAAATGTTTCACACTGACCGCTCCATCTGTTAGCTGCAGGACTACAAAGTCACTGCCGTTGCCATGGACACTGAGTAGGACACCTTCTTGAGATCTCGGTTTGATATCCATAGCTATATCCAGGTCTCTTCCTACCCTGAACTTGTCGTCTGTGAAAACATGAAGATTTATCATCATATTCAAGACAGCATAGAGGCAATTAAAAACACTTATTTATTCATCAATGTTTCCCAAACTTTTCTTTGTTGAGGCACCTTTTTTTCCCCAATAAAAACTGTTTCATGGCATCCTAACCTAAGTTTAAATATTACTAATCGTATGTAAGAGATTGAAAAAAAACAAAACAACTTGTGTATTTTCAAATATTTCATGGTGCCTCTATGAAAAGATCGCAACTACCCGCGGCGCATAGATTGGGAATCACTGTTATACATATTAATGTGCTTGTGCAGTATATGTACACAATGTATTTTGGTCAAAAATAAGGCCATGTCTGAGGGTAATTTTTGCTCCAAAAGGCGCTTCGGGGGTATATTTTCAGGGAATGTCTCATATTTTCACCTAAAAAATTTATATTTGTATAATTATTTATTCACAGCATTATATTAATTCTTCACATATTCATTGCTTTACAATTCAACAGACAAGTGGTGTGCTTCAAGTGATGAATACAAATGCGTGTGTCTGACTGATGATCTTAACAAGGGCTTACATACAAATACTGACAACTGGTAAAAAAACCACTTCCAGATACTTCCTTTATTATACAACTTTTAGGTTGTAGGCAGGGGGGAGTCTTTGAGCCTGAGGATTTATGGCCGCATGGCTAGTTCTGTCACCATGGACTGTGCCGGAGAGAATTTTATTTTTGCCCCCGACAATAATAATAAAAATAAAAAATCCCCAACCGTACCGAGGACTCGAACCCAGGTCAGCACTCCAACCGCTAGCCGCTCCTCAATACTGACAACAACAGTCCTAAAATCCCATGCTATAATTGTGGAAGACAACACCCATATCTCAGAGAAAATATCCAAAGAACGCTAACTACCCGGGACTTATGAAGCTATGCTTGCCACTCTGCATTGAGCATGCCTGTCTCCACCTTTCTTGACATGCTTTGCGAGTCAGTTACAATAACAACTTGTGCGTGCAGCTGGTTTTCAAGCCAGTGGAAAGCTACTGTGACTGCCTCCACCTCCATTCTCAAAGTAATAACGCTAAATTTTGTTGCTCTAAGCTTCATCCAGCAGATTTCACAATGAACCTCCACGCTTCTTCTGCCTCTAAACACAGAGTCATATGAATAGATAATCACATTGCCTGGGAGTGAATTACCAAAAAGTGGTGAAAATATGGGGGTGACTGTAGTCAATCAGTCACATTTCACTGGAATTCCTTGGGAAGGAATTAACATGAATCAACTATTTAAACAAAAAAAAAGACAGAAAGAAAGAAACCAGCAGTATTGAGACTTACAGAGAGTGACATAGCCACCAGCAACATTAAGACTTACAGAGAGTGACATAGCCACCAGCAACATTAAGACTTACAGAGAGTGACATAGCCACCAGCAACACTAAGACTTACAGAGAGTGACATAGCCACCAGCAACATTAAGACTTACAGAGAGTGACATAGCCACCAGCAACATTAAGACTTACAGAGAGTGACATAGCCACCAGCAACATTAAGACTTATATAGAGTGACATAGCCACCAGCAACATTAAGACTTACAGAGAGTGACATAGCCACCAGCAACATTAAGACTTACAGAGAGTGACATAGCCACCAGCAACATTAAGACTTACAGAGAGTGACATAGCCACCAGCAACATTAAGACTTACAGAGAGTGACATAGCCACCAGCAACATTAAGACTTACAGAGAGTGACATAGCCACCAGCAACATTAAGACTTACATAGAGTGACATAGCCACCAGCAACATTAAGACTTACAGAGAGTGACATAGCCACCAGCAACATTAAGACTTACAGAGAGTGACATAGCCACCAGCAACATTAAGACTTACAGAGAGTGACATAGCCACCAGCAACATTAAGACTTACAGAGAGTGACATAGCCACCAGCAACATTAAGACTTACAGAGAGTGACATAGCCACCAGCAACATTAAGACTTACAGAGAGTGACATAGCCACCAGCAACATTAAGACTTACAGAGAGTGACATAGCCACCAGCAACATTAAGACTTACAGAGAGTGACATAGCCACCAGCAACATTAAGACTTACAGAGAGTGACATAGCCACCAGCAACATTAAGACTTACAGAGAGTGACATAGCCACCATCAACATTAAGACTTACAGAGAGTGACATAGCCACCATCACGACCAAAGAAAGCTCCTGACTCTGCAGTGTTGGAACATTTCTGCACATACAGTTCTTTACTGGGTTTGGCCAGGGGCAACATGTTGAATGTAATGTTCTTGATACAGCCTGTGAATCCCACAGTCCCTTCCTGTTGTAAAACAGTTATATGTTGTTGTTACAATGCATACATTATGGGAGGAAGTGGGTTAAGACCAAATATTACAACATTCAGGACATTCCCACAAGTGCTCAGTCTCCCCCTTCGGCCGCCAAAAGAAATTTCCAGTTTTGATGGCACCTGTATATATTATAGATTTACTCCCCCCCCCCCCCCACCCCAGATGTTCTGTCTTGGCATCTTGGCAGCATTGCAGGCTGATTTCAGTATGTGCCCCCCAGGCCCCCCCTCCCCCACCAGCTGTGGCAGAGTTAGCCGATCTATGAGCTCATTTCGTTGCTACAACACCTGCATGTAGTTGGAAAATAAAACCACAAAGTCTAGTAAATTTATCTAGGACAACTACAAACTCCTTTCACACTGCTTTCCCCCTACCCTGTCAGTCATGTACTGATTGATTGTCTTATGAAATCCAGATTTCCTGCTATCTGTTCCAGCTAAAAGAGAGAAAAAAATAAGGCCTTTTCTTTATCTGTACGTCATTAAAGCACAGGCCTTCAACCATATCATGCCAAGCCATCCTATCTTTTGCTACCATGTGCAACTTGCTCCACTGTCCTAAAAATTATACATTTGTATCTCTGATTACCTTTTTATGTGATTTTAAGGCTTCCTCTATTTCATTTGCTCAGTGGGCTCTACAAGTTAGGACACTACACTATTATTTCAATGAATGGTATGGTATAATATGGTATTTATCTTTCTGTTTTCCCTTGATCTTTTCCCATTAAGTTTGTCAGTTGTCACTAAGTTATTTCCAAGTCTATGCCAGTTAAAAAAATAAAAAAATAAAAACTTCAACACCACCAACATATCAGTAAAGTGTCTTGCACTGTGCTAAAACTCACCCCTAGGTTTCCGACAGCTTTCTTTCTCTGATCTTCAGGCAGGCCACCAACATAGTGAGCACCCGCAGTGTTGAGGGATTTTGTATTACCAGGACTTTGAAAAACTCCTATTCTTTCTCCGTCTATTTCTAAAGTACCATCTCGGCCATTCCGAGAGAATTTAGCCTAAAAGGAAAGAATGTGGATGTAAAACAGAACAATATTTAATGTAACGGTAAATGTTTTCTTCTTCTTCTTTTTTCTTCTGTGTGCATTCGAGGATGTAATTTCATTGTACCTGTTTACAACATGGCTAATATATTTGCTCCTTTCAGCCCACACATCTTACTTCTTCAGGCTTCTGCTGCCCGGGTTTGCATTCACCAGTTCGTGGGACACTACACAGCCTCACTGTTGTGTTGTTATCTTTCTTTTATAGTCCATAGATGAAATATCAGCTTAAAAGTCATGTAGAGAGTTCAACGAGACACTATTCTATCCAGCAATGCTCAACTCATAATTTACCCATAATTCAGTACAGTACTCAACTTTACGGTGGCTTAATACCTTTGCTAATATTAAGTGCTGAGCATCTAGCACTGTTATTAAAAAACATATTTCTTGAAACCTAAGTGTCCACAAGGTAGCAAAAGTGTATAAAATGATTTAATCTCATGCATAACGTACAGAAGTTCACAGACAATATTTGTTAAAGAAAAGGTTGCTAAATAAAATGAGATCTTTCACTCATTACTGAAAGGTTTCCATTTATATAAATACAACAGCAGAAACAGAAAGGAAACAAAAGAGTTCACAACAACAACAACAAAGGAACAATAGAAGAATAGAAAGGAAACAAAAGTAGAATAGAAAGAAACAAAATTAGAAAACAGAATAAATAAACAAAAACAAAACAAAAGAACAAATAAAAAGAAACAAATGAATACTGAAAAATTTCTAATGAATAACAACACTAAATGAAAACCAAAGTCTGACTTACTGTGTGCCAAAGATCATCATTGTACGCTTTAGGACTGACTATTGAACCTGACCCTGAGCCACAGTTGAAACCAAAAGTGACCTTCCCATTAAGAAGGTGAAGACCAAAGTAGTCCACATGATTGGCATCAGCAGCATAGAAAATAACACCATTTGGAGAAGGTGTCTTAAATGTTACAGATGCCATCACAGGTCTGAGGGAGAAAATGTCCTTTAGTATAAGCAAATTTCATTTGTGTCAAGTTTTCAAGTAATCGTCTTCTTCTTTGTGTTAACCAGCTGTAAACTCTGGTGGAAAGTTATGGGTGTGTGTCGGCCTCTAGAAGTTAATCTTGTTCCACAACCTGAGTGTTGCGTGCACATCTGTTTTACAAATCTGCCTTATTTGTATGCAGATTGTTGGTTCCTTGGATCTCAGGCAGACGCACTCCGAATTTGAAGGAAGCTTCCAATTAGTCGACTCTTATGAAAAGCTTGTTGGGGAGGCAGTGGGTCTATTCAGTTTTCCCCACAGTGGGGTCCTGGAACCAATAAAAGGAATTTTCAACCTTATTTTTCTTATTTAACCAATAAGAGTGAGGTTATGGATGGCTCAGGCAGAAGACACTATCATACAGGTTTGCATTCTTGAGAACATTAGGCGAGGAGAAGAGTGGGTCAAAGTGCCACCTGAACAGTCAGACTTGTGTAGAGTCATAATTACGCTGAGCCAGGAATGTAGAGACTGGCCAGCAGGTGCCACGGAGGTGGAAATTCAGCAGTTAATCCAAGATAATGCTCGAAGCTCAGAGGAAAGGCAAGACGGACGTTTAATCAGAGCGCTACTGGCACCATTAGTATTGTAACTCTTCGCTGGCTGCTGAAGATGGGGACGGAGCGCTTATGGGAATGCCCCAAATGCTGTGATGTCGGTTCTTAAATCAAATCAAATCATTAACGGGATTTTCAAATAACAAAATATCTACCATTTTGCCACTGTATTTGTAATCCTTTGGTTTAAAATTAAACTGCAACTGACACCATGGGAATCGCTTCTGGGAATGACCCAAGTGTTGTGATGTCAGTAATTAGCTCAACATTTAACACTGCATTCTTGTTTGACATTATATTTTATATGTGATTACATGCTTACCATCCTGCTGCAGCCGGATGCTACATGTTTTCATGTTTGTGAGAAGTATTAGACACAGCTTATTGTTTATAGTCGTGGTACATATGAACTGTGTTGGTCATGGGGGAATGTAAGGGTAGCATTCCTTAGTCTTGCAGACTATATAATAAACTTAGTCTTGCAGACTATAAAATAACGTAGTCTTGCAGACTATATAATAAACGTAGTCTTGCAGACTATAAAATAACGTAGTCTTGCAGACTATATAATAAACTTAGTCTTGCAGACTATATAATAAACTTAGTCTTGCAGACTATATAATAAACTTAGTCTTGCAGACTATTTAATAAACTTAGTCTTGCAGACTATATAATAACGTAGTCTTGCAGACTATATAATAAACTTAGTCTTGCAGACTATATAATAAACTTAGTCTTGCAGACTATTTAATAAACTTAGTCTTGCAGACTATAAAATAAACTTAGTCTTGCAGACTATATAATAAACTTAGTCTTGCAGACTATATAATAAACTTAGTCTTGCAGACTATATAATAAACTTAGTCTTGCAGACTATATAATAACGTAGTCTTGCAGACTATATAATAAACTTAGTCTTGCAGACTATATAATAAACTTAGTCTTGCAGACTATATAATAAACGTAGTCTTGCAGACAATAAAATAACGTAGTCTTGCAGACTATAAAATAAACTTAGTCTTGCAGACTATATAATAAACTTAGTCTTGCAGACTATATAATAACGTAGTCTTGCAGACTATAAAATAACGTAGTCTTGCAGACTATAAAATAACGTAGTCTTGCAGACTATATAATAAACTTAGTCTTGCAGACTATATAATAAACTTAGTCTTGCAGACTATATAATAAACTTAGTCTTGCAGACTATATAATAAACTTAGTCTTGCAGACTATATAATAACGTAGTCTTGCAAACTATATAATAACGTAGTCTTGCAGACTATATAATAACGTAGTCTTGCAGACTATATAATAAACTTAGTCTTGCAGACTATATAATAAACTTAGTCTTGCAGACTATATAATAAACTTAGTCTTGCAGACTATATAATAACATAGTCTTGCAGACTATTTAATAAACTTAGTCTTGCAGACTATATAATAACGTAGTCTTGCAGACTATATAATAAACTTAGTCTTGCAGACTATATAATAAACTTAGTCTTGCAGACTATATAATAAACTTAGTCTTGCAGACTATATAATAACATAGTCTTGCAGACTATTTAATAAACTTAGTCTTGCAGACTATATAATAACGTAGTCTTGCAGACTATATAATAAACTTAGTCTTGCAGACTATATAATAAACTTAGTCTTGCAGACTATATAATAAACTTATTTATCAATTAACAGTAGCCACCATGGTGTAGTGGATAGATGCTCGCTTGCAGGTCATAGGTTCAGGTCCCGAGGGAGCTGGACTTTAAACAAAAAAAAATGACCTTGGCTCCCAGGTTGACCGAGCCTTAACTCTTTGAGTCCAAAGGAACGCATCATACGTTCATAGATTCCTACCTAGAAGCCCAATGAACGCAAGATGGGCCGATTTCACATTTCTCGTGACTACCCCTTGGGCCTGGGATGCTAAACCCCCTGGGACTCAAAGAGTTAAATAGGTACCAGGTGCAGTCCTGGTAAGTAAAGGCAGCGGGCATAATTTTGACCACATCACCCACCGAGTGCCCATTTTGGTCTAGTCCTGTATGCTCAAGAACACATAGGTGTGGAAAAGGGTCCTTAACTTTACTATTTATCAATCAATAACTGCAGCCTACCTAAGTCTCAGTCTAGCAGGAAGCTCTGCAAACTCCTGCCGACTGTCTGGGTGAGATCCGAACCGGACTCCTGCTACCTCTGCATCCTCAAGCTCAAAGTCACTGTTTACTGATGGCAGAGCACACTGACCCGGGGCCAAATCTGGAGGCATGGTGGGCTTCACTGCAATATTGAAAAATCACACTGTCAAATAAACATGTGGAGAAGAGAATGAAAGAATGAGGTGAAAATATGACGATGACATTAAATGATGGCAAAGTATGGAATAACTTGTCCGAGGGGCTGTTCTCCATTAGGGAGTAAAGGCTTGAAGAATAAATTACATTATTAGATATGGCCATGGTTAAGATAACTGTCACTTTCCATTATATTTCTATGTTTCTGTCTCACACATGTGTACATGCTTGTGTGTAAGTAAGATCATGTGTGTGGGTTGGTGCACGTGTGTCTGTCTATGAACAATATACTGGCCTATTCAGCTGGAGGAAAAAAAACCTTGAGTGATCCACAGCTACAGGTGATATGTAATTACTTATGAAAATCATAAAATAAAAAGAAATATGAAATTAATGAAACGTTTCAAGAAAGAGATGGAACAGAGTATTATGTTGAGAAAATATAAGGAAAAAGAAGTGTAGGAACAGAGAGAGATGTATGTGGAAAGTTTACATAGCTGGGCAACAACAAAATTCACTTGTTCCAGCAGCAAGAAACCAGTGTCTTCTGGAAACAGTAGGTTCAATCCTTGGTGTGGTCTCTACAGTTTTTAGTTTCTATGTTGTCTAGTGTGTTCTCCTGTCTCTACTTGTTTCTTCTTCATCTATGAGTGGCATTCAGTACATTACAGTTTATTTATCATAACATGTCAATGCTCTTAAGGGTTCCCCAATGATAAATTCTTTGTATCCCAAAATATGCCTTCCAAGGATTCTTAGAGCAATGACCCTTTTGCAAAATTACCAGTTAAAGGAAGGACACGCCAACTGTTGGCATCACTATCAATCGATCAGATGCTGTCTCCACAAGGAAGGTTGGCTGCAAAAGATCTCCAATATACTCTGTCTCTTGTCTTAGTTATACACTCTCTCAGACTACTGTTTGTTCTTTTGTGGATGAAGTCTTCCCATGTGTCTCACTGTCTACCTCTTTCTTTCTCTCTTGCCTTCCATGTTTTCCTCCAGTATGATTTTTAAAACAGTGTTATGCCTTTAAAATGGAAAAATATTTCAAATATCTCTTTGTTTCATTTCTTTTAGTTCCCCTCTCTCTCACTATAGCCATTTCCAGTCAGATGATTCTTATGAAATACGTACATGTTTAAGCTTAGTATAATCGAGTATGTTAACAGTTTACTCCCTGTGGGGGTTCTTGGGTTCCATCAGGGAGGGGGGAGGGCGGGAAAATGGACCTACTGACCCTCAGTAGGCATGTTGTAAGAAGCGACTAATTAGGGGTGTTCCCTTTCAAGACAGAGTGCATCTGCCTGAGAGATGAAGAACCAACAGTCTGCACGCAAATAAGCCAGATCTGTAAAATGAATGCACATGCAAAACTCAAGTCTTGGAACACGATTAAAGTCCAGATGTAGACGAACAACCAGAACTTACTGCTGGAGTTTACAACTAGGGAAGGCAAAGATGAAGAATAACAGCTTCTGATAGAATAAACACACAACTTACCAGCTTTATCAACAGAGCATTCTGCTAGAGTGACACTGTCATCCTTCTTGACATATGCCAAGTTCTTGAACCTGAAAGTAGATAAATGTCACAATCTACATTTGACTGGGAGCTGCGGTTGCGGAGTGGTTAATACACTTCCCAATTAAGGTGATGGTCAGGGGTTTGAATCCTCATTAAGATGGGTGAAAAGTTAGTTGTGTATCCTGTACAGGATGTTGCAGAACAGAGCCCAGTATTTTTTGGCTGTTTGTGAATTTACTAGGTAAATTTACGAACTGTCGGTTCTCAATACCACTGTCAACACAAGGTAATCTGCTGTCACCTGCAAACTAGGCTCACACCAGGTACACCAGAATTATAAAGCTTGATTGCAACATCCAAGCCATATGCTGATCCGGCTATCCTCCGAATAACGGGCGGTAAAGATGGCGACCGCAAAATATCCTGATGAGCCATAGTAACGTGTCAATTGCGCAATTGCGGTCACGAACACATAGCGGGAAAACTAGGATTAGTGTCTGTTGACAATTTTGAGAACCGGAACAAACCACCGAGTTAAACTCGCCGCAGAGAGTCTCGCCCGCACCGCGCATAGCGGCGCGGATGTGGCTAAACTAGATGCCTGGGACCCATGAGCAGCAGCTTTCGCATCTCCTGCAGCTTTGCTCGTGAGTCCTAGCCATCTAGTTTAGCCCCAATCCACGCCACGTGAGCGGCATAGGCGCCACTCTCTGCGGTGGCGGTAGTCCCCGGAAAAGCGCAATATAAGTCGCCGGAAGTGCGCAATTGACACGTGACTGAGGCCCTGTTTTTGGCCGCCATTGGCCGGCATCTTTTGTGCTCATTATTAGGAGGATAGCCGGTTTGTGGATGCTACTAAAGAGAAAGCTGCGTTACCAATCTGGTACGAGCCGCGCCTTGTTCCGATCGTACTTAGTCGAGTTTCATTGGCGTAACAGGCACAAACAGCAGATTTTCGGGCACTATTTACATCTTCTGTGCCATAATTTCCAGATATAAAGGCATAAAATTATCGGTAAGTAGTCGATTTGATTTAACATTTTTTTTGTTCCTTATTAGTTTTGACTTCAATTTTTGAATGTTTACAACACATGACACGTTTAACTCGCCAATTTGTTCCGTTTCTCAAAATTGTCAACAGACACTAATCCTAGTTTTCCCGCGATGTGTTCATGACCGCAAGTGCGCAATTGACACGTTACTGTGGCTCATCAGGATATTTTGCGGCTGCCATCTTTACCGCCCGTCATTCGGAGGATAGCCGCCGATCCAAGTTGAATACTTGACAAATATGTATATGAACTCTCAGGTCAAGCCAGACTAAAATGGGTACCAGGAACTATTCTGTGAAGAAAAGGAGATCAGTGTGATGTTAATCCATCTTCCTCCGATTGCCAATTGGCTTCTCAAAATAGGATGATAGCTCCTTATACCCAATATACCTTAAGGTGGAGGTGGGGGAGGTCCTAGTACTTTACTACAGTTAATTCCCGTGTGGTTTCTGGGCACCCATTGTGGAGAGGGGAGAGAAATAAGAACAGACCAACTGTCTCCCAAACAAGCATGTTGTAAAAGTAGAATAATTAGGGGTTATCCTTCAAAGTGAAGTGCATCTACCAGAGAGGTGAGAAACCAACAGTCCTCTTACAAATAAGCCAGATCTGTAAAACAAATATTTATGCAACACTCAAATTCCGGAGAAGACAAAAGTCCACATGAGGACAACCAGGGCTTTCTGCCAGAGTTTACAGCAAGTGGACGCTAAGAAGAAGAGCCTGATAGGCAATTGTGGAAAACTTGATTGCTTGCAGGTTTCCAAATTTGTATTACAATTTCTTCATTTACTGTGTATTTCCTATATTTTAACTTCATATGGTCCAATGGTCATTTCTCTTTTGCTAAATGTCATTTGTTATCCAAAAATGTCCAAAACCCCAATGTATGGTCTAAATTATAATTTCAAGGATTTCAACTGTTTACAAATAATAATAATAATAATAATAATAATAATAATAATAATAAAAAAAACCCAGTCAGCAGCTAGAGCCTACTAAATGAGAACACCAGGCTACAAGGCAAGAGGTCGACCAAGAAAGAGATGGGAAGAGGGAGTAAAAGAGACACTAAAGAAATTCACTATGATACTAACACAAGTTACACACCTAGCAAAAGATTGGAAACTACATCTAACTTCTCTCTGTGATTCTTTACAACATAAGCACAAGGACCACAGAAGAAGAAAAAAATAAAAAAACAATAAAACTTTGATAATGCTGGTTACTACACAAATATAAAGTCCTTATTATATAAACAATTGTGCAAATACAGAGTAGTCTTCACTAAAAAAAATCATTAGCAGAGAGAAAGAGAGAGAAAGAGAGAAAGAGAGAGAGAGAGAGAGAAAGAGAGAGAGAATGAGAGAGAGAAAGAGAGAGAGGGGTGGAGAGAGAGAAAGAGAGAGAGGGTGGGGGAGAGAGAGAGAGAGAGAGAGAGAGAGAGAGAGAGAGAGAGAGAGAGAGAGAGAGAGAGAGAGAGAGATCTTATTTTACTGTCTTACTTCTTGTTAATGGTGATGTCCCCTAAGCAGCCATCCACACTCTGGGTTGTGGACACAACCCCTGGGAGGACTCTCAGTGTGGCTGGAATTCCACCAAAGTACAGATGGGAATCGGTGAGCAGTTCTCCTGGTACGCCCTGTGTCTCTGTCATCTGTGTGTCATCTATACTCATAGTTAGCCTGCAACACACAAAAGTTGACAAGGAAGAACTACAACAAGGGGTATTAATTAAGTTTACCCAGGGGCAAATTTGTTTAAAATGGGGATGGTCAAGGGCAAGTGGCCTGAACTACAACATAGAAAGATCATTAATACAATTCAATTGGCAATGATCCGCGGGTCACTTGCTAGTTCTTCGTAGCCCAGACTTGGCCCATGGGCCGCCAAATGAATAGCCTGGACTAGAATGTGATTTGTGAAATTTTGCTCTTCCCTTAATGTGACATAAAATGATGACTTTCCTCTTTTTTATATTTGTGTTGTCTTTCTGCCTTTGGCTCTTCCAAAACATACAGATTCTGAATATCTAAGGAATGAATTAATTTATCCTTACATGAAAATCTCTGATGCATCAGTGAATTTTTTCAAATAACTGTGCAGCATTAATAATCAATCACATGACGTTTCCACAGTGAAGATTTGCTGCAATGGATCTCCAACACTGTCTCCTGTCTTGGCTGTCTCTCAGACTGCTGTTCACCTACCACCTGATGTTGTCTTCCCACTTGTACTGTCTACATCTTACTCTCTTGCCTTTGTCTTTTCTCTCCAGTATGGCCTTTAAAAAAGAGTGTTATGTCTGTCAATGTGGCCAAAGTATTTCAACCGTCTCTGTTTTTTAATTACTTTCAGCAGCTCTTTTAATTTGTATTCTCTCCAAGTTCTCTGAGTTAGACTGTTTTTGTTTCCTTGAAATACAACTTATTATTCTGAATATTTACATTTCCAGACCTCATTACTATTTTCTACCTGTTTGTTACTTGTCCAGGCTTCTGCACCATACAGCAGGGTCGAATATGCATAACATATGATGATTCTCAGTTTTAACAGAATATTAAGAGCCATGTGTTTAACCCAGTTCAGTGCTAAAAATGTATCGTTATATAACTTCCAATGATAGAAACATATTGCTACCAAAATATTCTTTCTTCAAAAAGCAGATTGGAAAACAATTACACTGTAAATATTAAAATAAACACAAGTATAAATGCAGATTATATAAATAAGTATAAAAGTAATAAATATTTTTTGCCCGGCTTGCTAGCCTAGTTGGCTAAACCTGACTTTGTGACGACCTGGTGAGGAACTCCTTGTCGCCCGGGTTCAAGCCCGGAAGTGGCAGAAAAGCCACATTTTTCCCAGATTTACGGTATTTATCATGGAATCAAAGCCAAAGGGTTGCGATATCAATAGTACTGAGCCAAAGGTTAAGAACTCATGGTTTCTGGATATAAAAAAAAAAATTTGTCTTAGAAACTAGCACATGACTTACTTGTCTTGCATCTTCATGATAGAGATATAATGCCATTTCCCATCACCATATGTGTTGACTTTACTGGTCAGCTGCGAGGACAGGCTTCCCAGTTGTTCAGTGACCACTATATGTCCACTGGACAGTGTCACAGCAAAAGTGTTGGTCTGAAAATATACATTTGTTGCAGATTTGCAGTATTTCAGTCATCTGTAAAAGCTGAATAGATAGCTTCAATATTAATTCCTTTATCTGTACTGGGCCTTTCTTTGGGACACTTTGTGTCAGTGGGAAAGGTTTATGCAAAAAGAAGCAGAAGAAGACACTGACAGAACATTCTTAACAGCCTTTTGAATTAGCAGGTAAAGGTATCAGTACAGAAATTACTGGAGACCGCAAGGTGTGGAGAAATAAGATTGCTCATCTCTCTATCTTGTCTCTTTTCTTACTCTCCCCTACCCCACACACAGAACAAGAGAAAGATAGAGTGAGATTGAAAATGTCTCTTTTCTCTCTCTCACACACACAGGCAGAGAGAGAGAGAGAGAGAGAGAGAGAGAGAAAACAAGTGAAAAGAAGAGAGAAATTTAAAATGTCTCTGCACACACACACAGAGAACATCAGAAAGGGGGCGGGAGAGAGAGAGAGAGAGAGAGAGAGAGAGAGAGAGAGAGAGAGATAGAGAGAGAGAGAGAGAGAGAGAGAGAGAGAGAGAGAGAGAGAGAGAGAGAGAGAGAGAGAGAGAGAGCATGACTGTGAGTTAAAGATACTTATTTTAGCAGTTTTAAATAAGGTTCCAGTAAAAAGAAATTTAACTTTCTAAATGTAACTGCAACATTTTGGAGACAAGATGTGGAAAAGCATGATGGTCCATCTCTCTCTCTCTTTCTTTTTTTCTTCACACACAAAGAACAAGAAAGAAATAAAGATAGATAGATAAAAAGCAAACAAACAGAAAAGACAGACAGAAGATAAATATTGAGACCGAAAATATGACAGTGTGTAGAAAATACAGACTTTAGAACTATTAAATACAGATTCCAGTTAAAAAAGAGTTTTTTGTATCCAAATGTAACTATCAAGTAATCACAAGTATTCGAAGAAGCAGAAACATGAAAGAATTACTCAGGTACACAAATGTTAAAGGAACACAAGTGAACGTAGTTGTTACTGTGGCTCATACTGTATCCATACCTGGCTGGAATCTGTTACTAACATCAGAAGGGCATCACTCTGCATTGTCTTCACCTTGAAGGTCACATCAAACATCGAACCAATGCTGACTGGCTCAATGCCGATGTAACCAGTACCTGAACTTGGGAAGGTCACAACTCGAGCAAGCTGAAAAGTATCAACGGTATCTTGAGAAGTGAGCCAAACTACTAATTATAAAACAATATTTGACTCAATTAATGCTAAAGAAATAAAAACAAGAGAAATGATAAGAGCAACATCATGAATTGATTATGTAAGCAGACAGAAAATAAAGCGGTGTAGTCATATAATGAGAATAAACCTGAAAAACTTGCCAATGTGGAACAAAAGGTTACAGAGAATGAGGAGCACCAAACAGTGGACAGATTGAAAACAGTTAAAATATGAATAAGGTGATTTTATAAAGGAAGGATTGGTGATAATGTGTTTATCTTACTGACAGAAATATCAGCTTCACCCGTGGCTATTAAAATGGACAGTAACTGCTTTTGGAACCCATATATGTAAATCCCAGTTCAACAATGTATGTCATGTTACATCTTTTGATATAAATGAATTTATGAGATTCATAAATGAATACTGCTCCATTAACTTATAGTACTATACTTCTACTAAATGGCACCACCAGCATTGGAACTACTGCACTGCATGCTGAAGAGGACAGAGCGGGTATGGGAATGTCCCGAATGCTGTCATGTCGATTCTTAACTCAATTTAGCTCCTGGCATTAACACTAACATGAAACACTATCTAAAGATCAGCAGGACTTGCCAGAAACACAACATATCAAAGCCAAACAGATTATTATTTTAGCAGTTTCGTGAGCCCATCTGCCCAGGCCATATATCTGGTATTCTTCCTGTCTACAGGGCTATGTTTAAGGCTAAAGACATCATGTCCATCAGCCTGAATATTTTCAACATCAATGAAATAGAAGAAAACAGTGGAAGAAAATGAATATGGCAACAGAAACATTTCACATCATCATCATCATCGACTGCTTATAAACTGAAAATAATTGCAAACATTTGTGCGGCCAGGTACACTTCAGAAACATCAAACAAGATTAAAAATAATATAGCAGTTTTTCTAGAGTATACCTTTGGAGCACATCCTCGCACTACACCTTTAGCTCTCTTGTTATCAAATGGATCCACACCGAGTGATCCAACTGACAAGTCTTTAATGCAGCCATCAAATCCAACATTTGCAATAACTCTGTAAAAGATAAAATAATTGTAAATAATTCTTAAAAACTCTGTTAACAGTTAAAACCATAAAATATAATGTTATCAATAATCAATCCTTAAACAGATATAATTTATGCAAACCACAATAATAATGCAAGAAAACAGATAAAGCTATGTAATTTACAATACGACTGCACGGAAACTATCAAATTGAACACTTTAAAATCTATGTGCAAGTTCCATGTCTCCATTTTTGAGGGGGTAAAAAAGATTATAGCCACTGCCCCACATCAAGGATGTCATAAAATGCAAATAACTATGGCGTTGCTAAAATACGATGTGTTGGGTTGAAAGGTGCAGATATCATAGACTAGCTGTAAACAAGAAAACAACACGCCAAGTGACCCTTAGAGGTGAACGCAGAAGAAGAAGAAAAACACTTTCAAATTCAAAGCCAAGTAATAAATGAATGTCTATAATGACACTAAACAACTTATTTTTAAATTTAAACTGGTTATCTTCAAAATACATCTTTTTCTACATTGCATTGACTAGCCGTTAACTCTGGCGGAAAGTTCTGGCTATTCGTTCACTTGTGGACTTAAAGTCTTGTTCCACAACTTGAATGTTGCGTGCACATCCGTTTTTACAGATACAGCTTATTAGTATGCAGACTGTTGCTTCCTTGCCTCTAAGACAGATGCACTCTGACTTTAAAGGTAACCCCCTAATTAGTCAACTTTTTTGAAATGCTTGTTAAGGGCACAATGGGTCTATTCTTGTCTTCCCCATTATGGAACTCTGGAGCCAACATGGAGATTTAAAAAATATGACAGCAAATATAAAAGTCTCAAACAGTTAAATGGTTCCATTAAAATAATATGGTGATAAATAATTTACAAAAACATCAGCAGCACATTCATGAGTGCCTTTAAATGTCAGGAAACATCAACAGAAATAAGCAACAGGAAAAAGGGGAGAGTTGGAATTAAACATTTAACAGTGAGAAGAAAGGAACAGACAAAATTTAAGAGATGAAATAAAACATGCAATTTTTGTGCATATCTGAAGTGTACTAAACATACCCAGGTAGTATGCGGTCAGAGTCTATTCCACCGATGAAAACGTCTTCTGAAGACTCTAAGTTGTTGAGGTTGCCCACAGAACTTAATTCTATTGCTGCAAGTCACAAACAGGAAAACAAATAAAACATGACTGTAATATGCAGATTAGTTTTATCCAATTATTAATAACTTCGTTACGTAGGTTTGTTATTTAATAATTATTATATATAGAACTTAAGTATGTACCTTTATTATATATTATTTACATATGTGTGTGTGTATGTGTGGCATGTATATTAGTTATATACAATTATATATTACAACAATGTGTAGGTATGTCACTTAACAATTGTTATATTTAACTTAAGTATGTCAATTTATTACATTCTAACACACACTTCTTCTTCTTCAGCAATGAGCCGAGGTTCATTGCAGATATCACCTGCCTCCATTCATCTCTCTGGTTGGCCTTTTCTTTCCAGATGGTAACACTAAGTGTTTGCAACTCTATCTGGATATTATCTCTTCATCATCTTCTTGGTACCCCTCGTGGTCTACGACCATTCATCTCCCTCATGGTCTACGACTATTCATCTCCCTCGTGGTCTACAACTATTCATCTCCCTCGTGGTCTACGACTATTCATCTCCTTCGTGGTCTACGACCATTCATCTCCCTCCTGGTCTACGACCATTCATCTCCCTCGTGGTCTACGACTATTCATCTCCCTCGTGGTCTACGACTATTCATCTCCCTCGTGGTCTACGACCATTCATCTCCCTCGTGGTCTATGACTATTCATCTCCCTCGTGGTCTATGACCATTCATCTCCCTCATGGTCTACGACCATTCATCTCCCTCGTGGTCTACGACTATTCATCTCCCTTTCATACACATGATTATATTTACTTACATTTTTTAAATATACTATTATACTGTGTCCATTAGACACAATAGACAGGCAGACTAACAAACACTCAGTCACCAAATGGGAAGAGAAAGACAATCACAGAGACGAATGGCAGAATTGATATCTGCAGCAATGAACCTAAATGGCCCAGAATGCTGAAGAAAATGAAGAAGAAGAAGTAACAATAGAGGATAAAGGCGGCCGGTGTGATGCTGACCCCCATCACCCATCAAGTGTCGAATGATCTATAAAAACGTAAGAACAACTTATGCTCGATGCACACTGGAGAGAGAAAAAAAAAGGTTCTTTACTTTACTAATAATAATCTTTCCATAGACCATGGCCCCTGCTGTTCTGTGATACTATTCATTCCAACAGCAGATGAGAAATGGTGTTGCTCTAATTGTTAGAAATTAACTTTTTCAGTCCCAGGCATGTTTCACTTACTTCCTCGATCCCTAATTATTTATTACCTACAGTAATGGTTGATTAGATCCAGAGGGGTTAAATTAGTCACAATAAGGTGCCGAAAGGGTTAAAGTAACATTTTTGTTATGACAGCTGCTTACAACAGCTACTAGGAGAGCAAAAAGTTTAGAAAATTCATTTCACGTATGGAGTAATCAATATACACTTGGTGAGTTGATTGGGACTGAATGAGTTATTGCATGGATACAACTGTAAACACATGTACCTTCAGTTGTGTCATCAATGATGAGCTTGGCCTTCCTCTTGTCACGATCAATTGTGAGCTTATGCCACTTTCCATCATTGTAACTGTCCTGAGTTCTGTCATGGGTCAAGCCACCACCTAAATCATAAGCAAAGTTGACACGACCCTCAACAAGTTCCACAGAGAAGAAATCTTTGTCTCCAATGTAGAAGAGTATTCCTCTCTCAGCATAAGTTTTGAAGGACATGGTTACCCGGGTGCGATCAGGTTTTAGGCGTAGTGCATCTCTGCTTAAGACTGCATATCCCATGCCGTTGAATCTGACCCCTTCTGTGAAGATTTCTTGAAGGAAGTCCCTGAAATTATGAATGAAGAATGTTTATATACACACACACATAAACACACAATGTTCCTTTTACAATAGGAAACTGGTCACTGTCCAGCACACACAAAACTGACAAGATGGACGCTCTCTCAGATTCAGTCTCACAAAACTTCCACACAATAGTCAACACTGTTCGACATCACCAAAGATAAGCTTTAAGAGCCTGTCTTCCCCTCACTGTCCAGCTGCTATTAACTTCTGTTAGCATACACAGAATTTCCTAGCAACAATCTACAACTGCCACTTACTTCACACATTCAACTTCTGCTTGCACTCAGTTCAGATTACATGGCCAAACCCTTCAATGTCCACTATTTGTATTTAAATAGTCACCTTAAGAACACACCTAAGTTGCTTTTCTCACAGATGCCTAGCCCTCACACCTGCTTTTCTGGGATCTGGTTGCACAAATTAATCTATACCGCCACTCTGTTTTTCCAGTGGTACCCAAGTTCATTCACACATCCACGGAATTCTCGTTTACTTATTCTATGTCTTGAATCCCTACATCAACCTTGGGTTTTTCTAATTTGTTTTATACTTATCTCCATCAGTTTCTCTAATCTTACCAACAAATCCAACCCCTTATTTTAATAATTAATTATTAACTATTCTGTATCACTACATTAACACACACACAACCACGCTCAAGAGTTCACAAACAAACATACTACTTCAAAAGATTTCAAGATTGTTAACCACAAAATACATTAACAAATTAAATTAATAAATTGTTAGGTATACATCATTAAAAATATATAATCATCAGAATATGACTTGACTAGATATACACACACTGTGTTTTACGATGGACAAGGATTAGATACAATATATAAAAATATGCATCTCTACCTCTGACCCTCTCCAACATAATTGCTGCCGCCTTGCACAAAGTTCCACAAACCCACACTCTCTTCATCAAACTTGAGGTCTTCCAGTCCGCCTTCAAACGACCTGGTGGTGAGGTCACGGGGAATCTTGAAATCACAAATGAAAAATGTTAACGTGATTTCATGTTGAAATAACAGAGCAAGTAGAGGGGTACTGAAAATTATTCACAAAATAATGTGCATTTGAGGCATCAAGTAGCTGCATAAAAAATATGTTCTAAATTATAACACATTTTTAAAGTTATAATCAGATGATGACACGAGATGATAAAAGCTGTGACATAATGGCATATAACTTAGTTGAAATCTTTCAGTTTCTAAGAGATTATGCTGTTTAACAGTTTGTTTATTTTAGAAAGCGTCATTTTTCTTAGCATAACATTTAGTGTTTAATTTTGGTCTCCGTGTGGGCTCTGGGGCCCCATTTTTGGGGGGACAAAAACAAACCTACTGCCCCCTAACTAACTCAGGTGTTTCCTTCCAGGTTGTGGGGTGCATCTGTCCCAGAGGCAAGGGAATGATCAGTCTCCACACAAATGAGCAAGATCTGTAAAATGGATGTACATGCAAAACTCAATTTCTGGAACAAGATCAAGGTCTAGAAGTGAACAAACAACTAGAGTTTACAACCTGTGAATGCAAAGAAGAAGTTTAATTTTGTCTAGCTATATTTTTCAGCAATTAAGATCTTGCTGACTGACTTACCCTAACGTTGGCAGGAACTCCTCCGACCAAGAACAAGGTAGTGATGGGACTTAACTCCAGTACTGTGAATGTGCCTTGTGATGTCCCCTCCGTGACATCATCACCCTCGTTGGACTTCACAGTCAGTGTACCAGTCTTGCCAATTCTGAGAAGAAATATTTGTAAATATTTATAAGAAAGTCATTGTCTCAAAAAAAAATTTCTTTTTCAAAAACAATATAACCTGGATGAAATAAAACACACAAAAAGTATGACAGAAGATGTGGCAACAACTAAAAGTTCGAAAACGTCAACCTGTTAAATTTCTGAGAATTAAGTTGATGTCTTACTTTTCACAAATCACCCTATTCTGGTTGGCACTGTGTGATTGCCAACTACATTTAGAACATAAGGACATATAAAAGAACATCTGCACTTCATTGCTGGCATCTTTCCAGATGATAGTAATATACTGTGTTATAGAGTTGGATGGGAATCAATGACTATCAGGTAATCATCACAGTTCCAACTTCACAGCAAACAGATCACCCCAAGGTTGCTCCATTCCTTTGCCAAAGAAGATCACACGGAATGTCCATCACTGTCCTTTGTGAAAAAATGTACACAGACTGCAGCATCAAGAAAGCATTATGCACATATTATATGCATAAGGCAACTTTCATAAGTTAGTGCTAACACAAACAGTCTTGAACTAGAAATGCAGTTCATCATAGATAGACGCACCAGGTACAGCAGATCAGTAGCTGCCATCACAGACTAAGCAGCAGGTACAACAGATCAGTTCTTGCCATCACAGACTAAGCAGCAGGTACAACAAAATAGATCAGTAGTTGTCAACACAGACTAAGCAGCAGGTACAACAGATCAGTAGCTGCCATCACAGACTAAGCAGCAGGTACAACAGATCAGTAGTTGCCATCACAGACTAAGAAGCAGGTACAACAGATCAGTAGTTGCCATCACAGACTAAGCAGCAGGTAAGCAGCAGGTACATCATCAGTAGTTAAGCAGCAGGTACAACCCCATCACAGACTAAGCAGCAGGTACATCAGATCAGTAGTTGCCCTCACAGACTAAGCAGCAGGTACAACAGATCAGTAGTTGCCCTCACAGACTAAGCAGCAGGTACAACAGATCAGTAGTTGCCATCAGTACAACAGATCAGTAGTTGCCCTCACAGACTAAGCAGCAGGTACAACAGATCAGTAGTCGCCCTCAAAGACTAAGCAGCAGGTACAACAGACTAGTAGTTGCCATCACAGACTAAGCAGCAGGTACAACAGATCAGTAGTTGCCCTCACAGACTAAGCAGCAGGTACAACAGATCAGTAGTTGCCATCACAGACTAAGCAGCAGGTACAACAGATCAGTAGTTGCCCTCACAGACTAAGCAGAGTAGTAAAAGACTAAGCAGTACTAGTTGCCCATCACAGACTAAGCAGCAGGTACAACAGATCAATAGTTGCCATCACAGACTAAGCAGCAGGTACAACAGATCAGTAGTCGCCCTCAAAGACCAGGTACAGACAGACTAGTAGTTGCAGCAAGCAGCAGGTGCAACAGACAGTAGTTGCCATCACAGACTAAGCAGCAGGTTCAACAGATCAGTAGCTGCCATTCATGCATGAAAAAACAGACATAACTGTACAGCAAACCTACCTTTCAGCAATAGCCTGATGCCACTTGCCATCATTGACAATAGCGTTACTGATGATCCTGGCTGGTCCTGAACCCAAGTTGAAGGTAAACACCACACGCCCATCTCTCAGTTCTAAAGCCAGGAAAGTCACTCTGAAACTCTGCCAGCTGTCTAGTCTGGCGTACCTTAGCCAGCTCTTTCTCAGAAAGTTCTCTTTTCTGTCTGGAAGTATTCTGTTGAGATTTTCAATGGATGGTTATTCTCTGACACAATATATCTGCTTAAATTTTTCAATGTATTTTTTAAAAGTACAACAAGATATATTAATCACGTATTAAAATATGTATCAAAGAAATAGAAATCCAATTCCCAGTCTAACAATTCATAGGAACATATTTTGTTGTTGTTGGTGAGAATGACTGACATTATGTGATTGTGTTATTATGCTCTGGGTGGAAATCAAGTGACAGTCACCCATACACCATTTTTTGCTTAGGATTTAAAAAAAAAAAAAAAGTTAAGAGATGGCAATTAAAGTGGCAATAATATTCTTGTAAATAGCTGCCACAACAAACAATAAAAACTCACAGGGTTCTGAGTGTTCTGGTTGTTGCCAACATACAGGATGAGTGCATCAGGTTGGCTTGTCTTCAAGAACAGAGAGACCTTACTGTAAGAACCTGCATCTTCCAGATTTGGTGGGTTTCTCAGGGTCACTGTTGTGTTACCCAAGAAACGTAAGCCAACTTTGATCTGAAAATACATTTTATGAATAATTATTTAAAAACATAGATAAAAAGAAAACTTACATATCAGCAAACAAGAGACTCCAGTATACATAGGTTCACTAAAATAGTACAGACAAATCGATAAACACTTGATCAATCAAGTACATTATAAGAATGGGAATGCTCAATATGTGGTGACTTTAACTGTGATACCATCAACATCATCATCAATTACTTTATAGATTGCTGTGTGCTAACCCATTTTAGTATGCAAGTGAGCCAACAGTTAGAGGGTGCATGAATATTTATGATTACAATGACAGAAGCTGGCGCAAAATACCCAGGCCACTAATAAAATTTGTGAGAGGCCACTAATAACATTTGTGAGAGGCCACTAATAAAATTTGTGAGAGGCCACTACTAAAATTTGTGAGAGGCCACTACTAAAATTTGTGAGAGGCCACTACTAAAATTTGTGAGAGGCCACTAATAAAATTTGTGAGAGGCCACTACTAAAATTTGTGAGAGGCCATTACTAAAATTTGTGAGAGGCCACTACTAAAATTTGTGAGAGGCCACTACTAAAATTTGTGAGAGGCCACTACTAAAATTTGTGAGAGGCCACTACTAAAATTTGTGAGAGGAAACTACTAAAATTTATGAGACAGATGTTGCTTGACATTTACAGGCAGTAACTGAGGGCAACACAGGTTTTGCAAAGGAATAGAAATCCATGTGAAACTGACCACTGGTAGAAAAAACCCTGCGGTAGTTTGAGTCAGTAGCCCTTAATCAGTGAAACAGGATGGACGTATGGACATGCTGTGTG
The DNA here is from genome assembly GCA_905116865.2 of Candidula unifasciata. Classification (NCBI taxonomy): domain Eukaryota; kingdom Metazoa; phylum Mollusca; class Gastropoda; order Stylommatophora; family Geomitridae; genus Candidula; species Candidula unifasciata. Next base: position 141,493 of record CAJHNH020000431.1, on the reverse strand, counting down.
ACAGTTGTTCTTAGGTGCTTTATTCTGCTGGAGCACGGACTGTTCAGCTGAATCTGGTGTATTAGAATATCCTGAATGTTGCCCAAGAGAACAGATATGGAAGATGTGGCAGTGATCCAGATACTTTATCTGACCACAGTGTGATCTGGTTGCTTATATTTCACAAATTGTTGGTCAGTGCTAATGGCTGTTTATGAAACCTTGTAGGTTTTTGAAAACAGAACTAATGAGCCTGCATCCGTACAGGTCAGCTTGGCTCATACAGTGATACTGGCTGTTTCAGGCTATATGTGACCCCAGGAGTGGGCATGTAGCCCAGTGTGTTTATTATAGGCTATATGTGACCCCAGGAGTGGGCATGTAGCCAAATGTGTTTATTATAGGCTATATGTGACCCCAGGAGTGGGCATGTAGCCCAATGTGTTTATTATAGGCTATTTATGACCCCAGGAGTGGGCATGTAGCCCAATGTGTTTATTATAGGCTATATGTGACCCCAGGAGTGGGCATGTAGCCCAATAAGTCTTTTATAGGCTATATGTGACCCTAGGAGTGGGCATGTAGCCCAATGTGTTTATTATAGGCTATATGTGACCCTAGGAGTGGGCATGTAGCCCAATGTGTTTATTATAGGCTATATGTGACCCCAGGAGTGGGCATGTAGCCCAATGTGTTTATTATAGGCTATATGTGACCCCAGGAGTGGGCATGTAGCCCAATGTGTTTATTATAGGCTATTTGTGACCCCAGGAGTGGGCATGTAGCCCAATGTGTTTATTATAGGCTATATGTGACCCCAGGAGTGGGCATGTAGCCCAATGTGTTTATTATAGGCTATATGTGACCCCAGGAGTAGGCATGTAGCCCAATAAGTCTTTTATAGGCTATATGTGACCCTAGGAGTGGGGATATAGCCGAATATGTCTACTATAGGCTATATAATGTAACCCAAGGAGTGGGGATATAGCCAAATATGTCTATTATAGGCCATATGTGACCCAAGGAGTAGGGATATAGCCAAATATGTCTATTATAGGCCATATGTGACCCAAGGAGTAGGGATATAGCCAAATATGTCTATTATAGGCCATATGTGACCCAAGGAGTAGGGATATAGCCAAATATGTCTATTATAGGCCATATGTAACCCAAGGAGTGGGGATATAGCCAAATATGTCTATTATAGGCCATATGTGACCCAAGGAGTAGGGAAATAGTGTAATATGTCTATTATAGGCTATATGTGACCCTAGGAGTGGGGATATACTCAAATATGTTTAATACATGCTATATGTGACCTACCGAGTGGGGTTACAGCCGAATATGTCCATTACATGCTATATGTAACCCTAATAGTGGGGATATAGCTGAATATGTTTATTATAGGCTATATGAGACCCCAGCAGTTAGCATGTAGCCCAAAACAAGTATGTCAATCATAAGCTGTATGTGACCCCAGTAGTGGGCACAAAGCCAAATGCATCTGTGTTACGGACTCTCATCAAGTCCAGGCTAGGTGCCATTGTTTGAGATGGTGCCATTGTTTGAGATAGTGCCATTGTTTGAGATGGTGCCATTGTTTGAGATGGTGCCATTGTTTGAGATGGTGCCATTGTTTGAGATGGTGCCATTGTTTGAGATGGTGCCACCTTTAGAGCATGTCAGAGTCTACACTTGGCAGAAAGACAGGGTTTATTCACTGATCACCAATCTTTCAACTTATTGTGTTCGTCTGTTCAAAATGAGATGACTACATACATACCTGCAGGGATAAATTAACACTCTCTTAGGCAGCGCTCATGATTACAATACAACTTGTCACTTGTATATTGCTTGTTGTGGTGCTCCTTTTGTTGCTGGACTCTTTGCTCTCCTTTAGGAATCCAGCAGTCATTTTTATCTGAGGGAACTCCTGTGTGTGTGTGACTGAAATTATGTTATGTTATAACTATCGACGTCACTGCACACTGGGCATTCCTATGCATGCTCAGTCCTCTGATGCAGCAGCCACTCCAAAGTACTTCTACTAATTGTTCCCATGAGAAGCTGGTTATACTGAAAATGGCATAGACATGCTTCAACATGCTTTACTCCTATGTCACCCAATCGTGTTAGTGTCAGAGATTCCTCATTATCCACTAGCCCAGTCCATACAGCGTTGACGATATCTGATCTGTCCATGCTTCTTCTAACATGCCTTAGTGCAATGCTTGCCATTTAGTTCACTCGCTGATTTCTCTTTACGCCCGCATGACCAGGTGTGTAAATCCAGGTGAGGGAGGTTAAGTGACTGAAGAATAATACCCTAGATACTTTTGTGTCACATGGATTTACTGCATAAAATTTTCTTCATTTTATAAAATGCTGATTTAGCCTATCATTTTGTGTTCTTTATTTCTGTGATACATCTTCCATTGAAAGGGTTGAAGCAAATTAAAATTACTGACATTAATTTTAATGGGGAAAATATTTTCAGGATAAAAGTAATTCACAACATGAGCTCTGCCAGGGAACGGATTAAATTTGTATCCTGAGCTTCCACTGTATAATAAAGTCAATCCTCTCAACTTTAAACTATTTAGCTTGGTAAAGAAAGAGTTAAACTTACTCTGTTAGCTTCATCCCGGGCCCTGGCGATTTTTTCCTTCAGCGAGGCAACACTAACTTCCAGTGTACGACCCACCTCCACCAGGCGATCTGCACTCAGTGTCAGGCTGTTCAACAGTGTCTCTACCTCTGGCTTACTTTTTACTGCAGAATTGACTGGAAAGCAGAAAACAGAATAAATATGGAAAACAAGCTAACTCAACACCATGTGCCACGCTGATATTCATTCATTCATTTATTGTCTTATTATGACATTATATGTCACACAGGGCTTGCAGGCTCTCTCTCTCCATTACATTCTATCATGGGCAATAATTTCAATTTCATGGATGGTGTAATGACTGCACTTGTGTCTCCTCCACACTGGCTATCTCTGGTGCAGAGTTAACACTGGCTCTGATGTCTAGAGGGTCACAACTCAATCAAAGCAGACATGATCTTCTTCACGGTCACACGACTTCTAACAACGGTTGACACCAGCGACACATTTCACGAGTTTATTATCACTGTAGCACAATACACGAATCACAGGAGAATCCACTTACAGCATTCGGACAATAGACGTTGACATATTCACGGCTGGCTTTAACAATCAAACAGGGTACCATAACAGCTGGCCTTCACGATCATTCATTCCTCGCTGATTCAGATCCACATGCTCTCGTCATTCTCCATTCATCTTCACAGCTTCATTTCCCATCCTTTCTCTCTGGGGCCCAGTCACCGAATGCCCGCCTGATTCTCAATCCCCCAGATCTCCCCATTCACACGTGACTCACTCTTTCCTGTCGTTTCACCATATCTCTGTGAAACCCATGCTCTCAGGGACTTCCCCAATTATGCCAATCATCCCCTGACATTATCCCTATTTATAACGTCATTACAGATGGAATCCAGTCCAGTATCTTTGGCTTCTCTTATCAGCCTCTGCATTAGGGTTTCTCTTTGTTTCTGTAATCCCTCAGTTTTCTATTTAAGTGCCTGTTTAGTGATTCTCATGCTGATAAATGTGGGTAATTATGGTCTGCCACCTCACATGATCGCAAAACTCTAAGAACATGTCTTTGCTCTTGCTCCCATTATGCTATGTGGACAAAGCATTAAGATATTTATCTCTGTTTTCACTTGCCCTTTTCCCATCAAATTTGCTAGTTATAACTACATCTTCAAAATGATTTCCTCTCGTAAGAAGCACACAAACTCTCAACCGTTCATGTCTAATTTCTTTAATGTATTTATGGTTTTCCTTGGCTTCTTGATGGACTGCCTCGTGTGTTTTTCCTATGACATTATTCTCATTTTTATCAGAAGCTATATTTCTGCTGTTAAGATCTAACTACAACCTGCTACTACATTTGACTTTCGCCACCAAAAAAAAAAAAAAGACAGATGCAATTTAAATGAAACTTACTAAAGTAGAACCTAAAATAAAATATTAGAGATTGTACCAGGATACTGTTAACTATATATATATAAATATATATATATATATATATATATATATATATATATGTATGTGTGTATGTGTATATATATATATATATAATATATATATATATTATATATATATATATATATATATATATATATATATACACACATACATATGTGTACACACATACATTAAATGTTCACCCAGTAATAAAGGGAGAAAAAACCCAGCAAAAATCCTATGGCGTTAGAATGACTGAACATCTCAGGTTTTTCAATTGTGCGCAACCTGTGAATGAAACGCTTACCCTTATCTGATAGGAGCATGTATCTGATCTCACTAGCCCAAGAGTTCAGGGGGCATGTACAAATCAACTGAAAACCACCGGCTATTGTAAAACTTCTGAGTATTATGCTTCTGACCCTGAGGTAGACACTATAAATGATTGGCCACACTGGCCTCTCCTCCCATAGTGTAACGATCTACTTCTTTTGACCTTTTGCTTATGTCGTCGTAAAGTGTCACAGAGAAGACTTAGATGTAGTTTTCAGGGTCTTTGTGGCAAAGCCACTTGCCTCGTGCTCTGAAGACGTGGGTTCAATTCATGGCTCTGTCCTTCAGTTCACGGGTTCAATTTTTATGGAGATCCCCAAAGGTCATCGCTGGAGCTTATGCACTGTGTGACGCTCTCGGTAGGCAGCTAGCCATTTGGAGGAGAGAGACCGAGCTATATGGGGTAAAACTGAGTGCAATAAAGTCGATCCTCTCAACTTTGACCTGTAACCTATAGTTTTCTGTATTTTGTTAGTTGTATAGCAAAAGTAAAAGATCCTTTTCCAAGCCTTTAGGTGTATTGGGCACATAGGACTAGGCCTAAATTTTACAGACCAATTGACACTTGGTGGGTAATGTGGTCAGCATCACGCCAGCTGCCTTTACTTCCCAGGACTGCACCTGGTACCCACTCAAGGCTAGGCTGACCTGGGGGCCAAGGTTATTTTTGAAAAAAGTCTGGCCCCCGTCAGAACCCGAACCCTCGACCTTCCGATCTGCGTGTGGGCGTGCTAGCTGCATAGCTTGTGTTAATATTATACTGCGTCTCTGTAATAGCTCTTTTACTCTCACCACCCATCTCTTTCTTGTAACCTGCTGTTCTCCTGTTGTAAGCTCTAGCTGCTGGCTGATTTTGTTTCACTGTGACCAGATGACCTAACCATTTCATTCTTTGATGTTCTATGAAATCATTTACGTGTACTGTGCAACAATAACAGACAGCATACTTACAATTATCCTGAGCTTGTCTTTGCTCCTCAGAAGCCTTGGGAGTGTTCTGTAAAATGTAGTTCATCTTGTCTTGGTTGTTTCTCATTTCATTAATGATTGGGTCGCTAAGTTCCTTAGCTTGATCCACAGTGGTTGCTGCATTTGTTGCTTTTTCAATAATCTGGCTGGTCTTGTCTGCAGTGCCCGTCTCTGTAAATAAAAATGCAATTACACATTTAACTTATACTTATAATATGTTTACTGTCCCCCTGTGTGTTTAAAGGTCCTACAGTGGGGTAAGGGGGGGGGGGAAGAGATAATAGATTCACTGCCTCCCAACTATCATATCATAACAGTCGCCTAATTGGGGGGTGTTTCCTTTTGAACAGTCCAAGTGCATCTGCCTGATAGCGAGTAATCAATAGTTTGCATAAAAATAAAAATAAGCCAGATCTGTAAAATGGATGCGTACACAAAACTCAAGTTTTGGAACAATACTGACGTCCAGAATTGGATGAAAATTTCTGCCGAAGCTTACAGTCGGTAAACGCAAAAAAATTTGAGGATTACTGAAAATCCTTGGTTTAAAGTCAACACTGGGGTAGATTTTTATAACTGACCGTGGGCTTCCTAGTTAAACCAGCTAACAGTTATGTTATGTTATGTTATCACAATCAATATCACTGCACACTTGGGCATTCCCATGTGTGCTCAGTCCTCTGATGCAGCAGCCACTCCAAGGTACTTCTACTTATTGTTTCCGTAAGCTGGTTATAATGTCTCCTATATTGGCATAGAAGTGTTTCCCCTTGTTTTACTCCCATGTCACACAGTCTTTTTAGTGTTATAGATTCGTCATTACCTACTAACTTAGTCCTTATAGCGTTGAACATATCCGCTCTAAAACAATGAGTACTAGGATGTATATTGAGAAGTAAAGTAATGAGGTCGATGATGTCCTCCTCATCACCTGGGTATATAAAACATAGGAGTCTAACAACATATACCAATGTTGTTACAAGGGTTCTTAACTTTAAAAAAAATAAATCATGACTAAGAGTCATGGATCAGGTCAGTGTTCTTGCTCTAATTAAGCCATGTGACCAAACCATCTAGATGTTTATCTCTTTATTTTCCTCCTGAAGGACTAAATTGTTAATTTTTTAATGTCATATTGTAATTTAAAATAATCTGTTCAGAAACCAAACTGAAAATGCCGTTAGATGTATTAAAGTGTCTCTGCTATTTTTAAATGCTTCCTATGCTTACAATACTGATCGGCTGGTTAAGTGGCAAGTGTGTCAGGCTCTCGTGCTGAAGACTTGGGTCTGATCCTCAGTAAGAGATGAAGATTTGTTTTTTGTTCATCTGTTGTGTGTTGTAAATGCACTTCATAATTCTGAGGTGTCAGGTTTGTTTCCAGCTGCAGGCGATTTAGCGGCAGACCACTTTGCATTGGTTTCAATAACTGTACCAAGATGCTACCGTTCAGAGGCAATGACAAACTACTGAACACAAAATTAACCAGTGAAATCACACATTAAAAAAAACAAACAACAATGCATACAACAGCACCACTGCATAGTAAGAATAAAATAAAACAAAGTTAACTGAAATAAAGTAAGATTTGCCAGTTAAAAACTGTTAATGGTGTAGTAACCTGCCCTATATGGACAAAAAAACATTCCATTTTAGAGAAGAGGAAAGAAAAGACTATGAAATTTGAGAACTGCTCTACATACAAATAAATAAAACCAGAACAAGAAGCGGAACTAGTCAGGTTCCCAATAAAACATAAATATGCGTTGATGATGGAGAGCTTTCATCAGTGCACAACCACTCAACAATGAAACAACTGAATCAAAATACATAAAATATTTGTTCCAATATCCATCCATGAGTCTTCTACTTCTTCTTCTTCTTTGTTCACCAGCTGTAATCTCTGGCGGAAAGTCCTGGCTGTTTTTCCATTTGGACTTTGACTTTGTGCCAAGGCCTGAGTTTTGCATGTGCATCCATTTTACTGGCTTATATGTGTGCAACTGGTTGTTCCTTGCTGTTCGGGCAGATGCACTTAAACTCTTAAGGAAGCCCCTAATTAGTCAACTCCTACGACATGCTTGTTGTGGAGGCAGTGAGTTTATTCTTGTTTTTCCCACAATGGGGCCTCGGAACCCACACATCCATGATTAAAACCAAGGTCTTGATGAACATCACTGAACACACAAAGTGATTAATCAATGGACAGGGGATAAAAACGAAGTGACCCAGATGGATTCGATGGTGAGAGGTTATGCAGAGATTAAAATTAGAATTAAAAAAGAAAAAATAATGAAACCTTATTGAACACTGAGGCTATGTAGAGATAAAGATCCCAACTGACAGAAACAACATTTCTCAGAGACTTAAAATTTTTCCTGTGGGATAAACAAGACTTAATGGCTGTGCCTACCATTCAAAAAAAAAAAAAAAAAAAACAACCCCACTTACATGTGAGTGAAAGTTTGTATTACTGAACATACCCTTTAACCTGGCCATGTTATTTTCAATTGCCCTCAGATCTTCACGTACAACCTGGTTAACATCTTCCACCTCAGTTAACATGTTTGCAGCATCAGTCAGTTGAGCTTGCAGTGCTGAAAGATATAAACATATTGATGGAATAGAAATCTTCCTGCTTGCTTAAGATTATCAAATGTTACCACACAAATCATCATTTGTTTCAGATGTCAACATTTATTGTTTCAGTTATCTTCCTGCTGGCTTCTGTTTCATATAAACTTTTTTAAGAAATCATCTTTTACTCCAGAATGAAACTGATTACTGTCAGACCCGATTTCCTCAGAGACTCCAACCATTGTCTTTGAACCTATTCTGTCTTGACCTTCTTAATCATACTCACAGAATCATGTAGAAAGCACACATGGGAAAAATTATGTACCTCTAGACACATGACTGCTTTTGTTATTGCCATCACCTTCATAGTCAGACTACTTGCAGTTGAGGCAAAAGCATCACTATCAGACTACTATATACATCTTATTATATGTTTTCAGATATTTAACTCTGTTACTCAAGAAACTACTTGATTCCCCCCCCCCCTTCCCCCCAGATATTATCTCTTATTAGAAACATCTGCAGAGCTAAAACTCCCCCACACACTTTCTCTTTCTGTCTCTCTTGCTTGCTCCCTCCATGCATGCATGGTAGTCTGGTAGTCTTAGTTTCAGCTTCATATGCACACACATTTTTTCTTAACAATTTGCTTGACTGAGATCAGAATAATTCATAATGTCACCCAACCCTACACATTCACACTAGTTAATTTAGGTAAAGATTTGACAACACATCATTCAAGACAAGGCCATCTTAGCTTTGTCTCTCTCCTCAACATCTAACGAAGAGTCTCCATATTGATGGTACCCACTTTCATCTGGTTAACTACTTGTCTTGCCCTTCCCCTGAGTCTCGAGTGGTGGCCAGAGCTTGCAGACTTGCCTGCTACATCATTCTCTCCAGATACATTCACACTGGATAGATTTGATTACTGACATGCCTCTGACTATACAAATACCAAACACGACACCATCACTGCTGTTCTCTCAGAACCTACCACTCTGTGTCTCCTCATACAACTCCTCAGCTTGTTTTAGCAGCTCCTGGCTGTATGCTACAGATATGCTCACATTGTTTCCAATTCCAAAAGACTGCAAGAAATTATAAATTTTCAATGTCTTGTTTAATGATTTTGTTATACTTAGAGCAATTGAATAATAATTTATAAAGGCATATTCATAACCACACCCTGTTATCACTGCCAAACATGAACATAGTATAAATCATGAAAGAGAAAACACTGTACCTGAAATTAAATACATGAGGAAATAGAAACATAAAGTAAGACAGAAATATATCACTAGCATTATCTGCCTTCAAATTATAGACAAGCCTCAAATAAAGTGTTTCAAACATCTTCTGAGAATGAAAACAGATCAGTTTTGTGCTTAAATTACAGAAAATCTGGCTAGAGAGATAAAGGATGTGTATCTCACCCTAATCTTTCAAAAATAATTAATTGTTGTCAGATGTATTGTATGTATGATTTTATCAAGCATATCTCATCTCATTTCATGATGTATAAAAACTGTTTCTAGGATGACATATATGCATGGCTTTATAAAGTGTACTTTGCCTCACAGTACATTTAAGTCTAGTCCCTGACAGGATGCAATGTTTCATTATTTAAAGCCCTGCACAGGCTATGGTTGGAGGCCCTAATTATAACCTTACAGATTCAACGGGTTTATGGGACCTGTCTCCAGGTGATCCTCATCTAAATAGTGGCACTTTGTGTCATCAGGTGTTTATCTCTCAGTGTGATGTCCTGGTGGGGTTAAAAGTCAGTCACCTCACACTAACTGTAACACTTTTCACCCTGAGAAGCTACAAAACCTGACACTTCCAGTCGGTACCTGTTCTCCAAAGCAGCTGCTTTTTTGGCTCCCTTTAGAGACATATTTACAAGACACCTAACAAAATTGATTCTATTTGCGACTGTGCACACATTTAGCGTGATAGTGGGTGACCAAATTTAGTAAAAATAGCAATCAAGTAGGCTTCCTTTTGATAAAAATTACTTTTTTAAATAGAAATGCTGATGCCATATTTTCCAGATTGGCTAGAGTGTTTACTAGGCAGGCAGGTCACAGGGTCAAGTTAGTGTCACGCAATAGTTAGTTAATTAGCCCCAACAGATGTAAGTGTCACAACCCTATCAAGTACAGTCAGTGTACCACACCGTAAGGTGGGAGTGTTGACATGACACCCCATGAGTTTGACCAGAGGTCAGGGCCGTGATGCAAGTCCGTTCTGTGATCGCACGGGCGAACCAGCGCTCAGGATAAAGCAAGAAAGGACTGAAACTGTGTTTTAGTAACACGATTGGACTGAGCTGGTGAACGGGGTTAAGTTTAGAAGGAAGAAGGGACATTCGTGAGTTAGGTCAAGACAGTTGTGTTATAGTATTAGAGTTAGGCATATAGCTGTTAGTTGGATAATGTTATAGTATTAAAGTTAGGATATATTTCCTGGATAGTTTATGTACAGTTTTGTGTTAGGATATGGATAAGTTCATATTTTATGTCCATGTGCTGTGAGAGAGTGGCTAACCTGGACACTCTGACCCCTTCTACAGCGATAGAAGAGCGTATCCTGCCGGATTGTTTTTGTACACCAGAATTTGCCTGTCGCACGTACTCAATTCAGCCAGAGGGTCCAGGCAATAGGTGGCCCACACGGCGGGAAGTCAACTGTCTAAATAGTGTGTGTGCTCTGTGTGCGTTCGGGTTTCAGTGTTGTGTTGTAGGTTAGTCTGTCTGTCATAGGCCTAGTTAGCGAGCCACGGACCGGCAAGGTCATACCAGAGGTTTGTGACAGTAAGCTAGTTGATTCTACGCTGCATTCACGTTTATCAATTTTTTTCCTTACTCTGTACAGCAGTTGTGTTTTGGAGGATAAATCAGTTGTGTTATTTTTTGTGTGTGACATGAGGACAATTATTTTTTTTGTTCGTTTTGTTTTTGTTTCAACAAATTTTTTTACCCCGGGGAATGTATGAGAGCTTAGCTTTGTTTTTTTTCCTAGGTCACCAGGGTTAAAGGGCTGAGTAAAACCTATGTTGCTCAAATGCCTGGTTTGAATGACTTTATCAAAAGTGTATCTCACCTCATTCCTGGCAACGTCACCATCCTGAAGAGCTTTGACCGAGCTGTCCTGTGCCTCCTGCATAGCACTCAAGATGTTCTTGTAAGCTTTCCCAGCTGCTACTGCACTCTCAGACTGGCCACGGGTGCTCTCATACAGTCTGGAATATTAATTAGAAGAAAAAAAAAATAAGTCTCATTTCCAACACCTTTAGGAAGATTGGGTATATTGAGCTACAACCATAACTATGATGAAAACAGGGGTACTGTAGTCAAGCTAATACCAAGACATTAATCCACTGAACTGACTAAGAAGTTCTGCTCCTTGTTGCTGCTGTTGTTTATTCTGAGAAAGGCTGCAGATGAAAAGTCTGATTTTTCTTTCATGTATACGTTTTTCCTCCTCCGGTAAGCAACTTAGTCACAATTCAGTGTATGAACCCCATAACTCACAGATCGATTGGTCCTTGATGGGTCCTACCGTCAATATCACAGCCTTTACTTCCCAATACACATTTTTAAAGAGAGTCAACAGGGAGCCCAGTTAATTTGTCAAAATCTGTTTCAATGGGGATTTGGTTATCTCCAGAAGTGCTTTAGATAACACAAGGAGGGTCTCAACAAAGGGCACTTACTCTGAATCACAGTCAGGTTTAAAAAAAATGTATGTATACCAGAAACATTCATTATACATGCCCTAATTTAGAACTCAGTATAGCATTCATGGAAGAGAACAGATGAAAAAAGATAAGATAGCTTGGTCTATGCTCTAATGGAAGATGAAGAATAGAAGAAGAATACCTTCCTTAGGACTCTTATTTTAAAAATGTATACCTTGATCCATACTTGACCTTCTCATTTTCTAGCGTACAAGATAGATGGCACAACCCCTAAGACCCTCCTAATACCAAAATGCGGCGTCCATGGCTTAGATGTTGCGAATCCGACTCGTAATCCAACACACCGCAATCAAAACCCATTTGGATTTTTATCATAGTATCGAGCGTTGCAGGTCGACCCAGCCTAAATTGGGTACCAGGGTGGCTGTCCTGCTAAACACATTACTCATCCAGTGCCGATTGGTCTGTAAAAATATGGGACTCTCTGCCCATATACCCGATGCGCCTTAGGCGTAAAAAGGGAAACTTTACTTATTTTGTGTGTGTTTTGTTTCGTTTAATATAAAAAAATGAGACTGTCATTGTTCATTTAAAGATTATCTTCACTGCACATGACCATAAGTACTCTGATCTCCTCCTGAGTATGTCTCCTCCTGAGTATGTCTCCTCCTGAGTATGTCTCCTCCTGAGTATGTCTCCTCCTGAGTATGTCTCCTCCTGAGTATGTCTCCTCCTGAGTATGTCTCCTCCTGAGTATGTCTCCTCCTGAGTATGTCTCCTCCTGAGCATGTCTCCTCCTGAGCATGTCTCCTCCTGAGTATGTCTCCTCCTGAGTATGTCTCCTCCTGAGTATGTCTCCAAGTGTTTTGGGGCTAACAACTCCCAGTCTGTTCTGCCTGATGTAACGACAGGTGGCTCCCACATGGTTCTCACTGCTCCATTTGGTACACCCAGGGTGTGCAGTCTATTCAGTGAAAAATCATTTTCCATGTAACTAAAAACCTCACAGTGTTTAGTCTCTTGTATGGCACTGATGATGTCTTTCCTGTCCTTAGATGGTCCCATTCCTGATAGTCGCACTGCCAGCCAGGGCATCTGCTCTCTCACTGCCTTTCACACCAGCATGCCCTGGGACAAATATGAAAGTGGTTTTGCATGACGAGACTATCATTAACAGTACAACCCATGGTAGATGAAGGAAACACTGCGAGTGTAAAGACATCTAACTGAAAGATTACTTACTTATCCAGCTCCTGAGCAGCAACAATGAGCTCATTGGCATGGATCTGACTTGCATTGGTGAGGTCTCTCAGGCTGTCCAGTTTGTCAGTGACCTCAAACACTCTGGTTTCTAGTTCAGGGGTTGCCGAATCAAGCCTTGACGATTCTGACTCAATACCCTGATATAAGAAGCAGGTCAAATAAATAGATCTGTACAAACTGCACATAGTCTGCATGGAATATGTGATATAAAGTGAGTGTTATCACAGACATAAAAAAAGTTACACTTGTAGTACTGCGTGTAAGAGATGTTTGATGCTCTCTCACTGCAGGTGTCAAATGACCATCACAAGGTGAAAAAGGTAGTTTAATAAATGAATTCCTAATTCCTGGTCTGGTTTGGAGAAAAAAAAAGATCACTTAGTCATAGCTATTAACATACATGCTTCAGTCTTCCCTCATATGAAACACACAGAGAATTTCACTACAGTGCATGAATGTAATCCACTGAATTCACTGAAAAAAAGTGGAATTGATATACATTTTCTGATTTTGGCAGTTTTGCAATTTTGAAATTTTGTCTGAAAAGGTGTGGCTGACCAAATGGTTAGATTGTTTTATTCTCATATGGGACCCCTGGGTTCGATCCCCAATGAGAGAGATGCAGTTTTGTCTGTCAGAGGTAAACATACAAATTGTAACCTGTACAGTTTGTAGCCACTGCATTAGCCCTACGTGGTCCTAAATCTTCGGGCTAACGACCCCCTCCCCAAACCCTCCCCCCCCCCCCTTTTCCGGGGGTCCAACACTGCCTGAAAAAAAAGGTTAACTGCAGTTTTGGAGAGCAGATTTTCAATGAGATCCTTTTGTCTATTTAGGAATTGCTAACATGCACATATCCAATCCTCATTAGATAAAGCAAAGCAAAACACAGACTGTAAGACACCTCATGTGCTGTAAGAGGTGATTTAGACCCACCCACCCCAAGAAGCATGTCGGAGGAGGCGACTACATTGGAGTGCATCTGCCTGAGAGGCGGGGAACCAATAGTCTGCATCATCATCATCATCAGGTGCCTTGCCGACTGGCGTGGGCGATCATGCCTCTCCATAATCTGCGATCTCCTGCAGCATGTATCAGTTCGTGTGCCGACACACCTCCATGCCCATGCAACAACTGTCAAGCATCTTTCTCTCATTGTCTTCCTCTATCCCCTCCTTCCACAGATCTTTCCAGTGGTCACAACATGTTATATTTTCCCTCTTCTCATAACATGGCCAAAAAATGATGACTGTCTCTTTCTGATGTCTGTGATAAGTTGTCTTCGGGCTCCCACCTCTTTCAAAACCTCTTGGTTGCTCTTTTCGGCTGTCCAAGGTATTCTAAGCATTCTTCTGTAAAACCACATCTCTGAGGTCCTCTAAAAATTGTTTTGGCCTGCCTACTGATTGTCCAGGATTCACATCCATATGTTTAAACTGGATGTATGTATCAAGCAAGAATTCTTTTTCTAACTCTCAATGACAAGGATATATTGCACAAGATGTTTTTCCATTTTATAAAATGCAGTTTTTTTTGCCCTGTCCTACTCTGTTTCTCATCTCAGTTATGCATCTTCCATCTGATGTTTCCATGTGCCCAGATACTTAAATTCTGTACTTGTCCTAAATAACACCATTGACTTTTATTACACATTTAGGAATAATTTGTTTCTTTGATACCCACCATTACTTTACTCTGTCTTCCCATTATTCAAACTGAGGGCACATTCTTCCACTTTCTAACACCACAATGTCTATCATTTCATGTATATTTCTTTCTGACTTGGTTGCTATCAAGACTGTGTCATCAGCATAACGCAAATTGTTTTATTGTGCCACCCAACCAAATTCCGGGCATATTAAATTAAAGATCTAATTATATATCCAGTGGTATATTGAAAACAAATCAGGTGAAAGTACACATCCTTGTCGTACGCCCCCCTTTATGCTTTGAAATGTACCTAAAACAGTGCTAATTTTTATAGCTGCTGTTTGCTGCCAATACATTATCGTATTTATTCGTAGATCTTTCCCATCAATGTTAATTTCTTTCTAACAGTTTGGATACTTCTTCATGCTTCACAGTTACAAATGCATTTGATACAGTCTCTATGAAGCACCACATTAACAAATCAGTTCCTTTACTTCTATAGCTCTTTCTGACAATGTCCTTAGGATGTATATGGCATTGTTTGTCATAGTCTGCATACAGATTTGTAAAATAAATGTGCATACAAAACTCAAATTCTGGAACAAGACTAAATTCCAGAAGTGAACAAACAACCAAAACTTTCCGCTGGAGTTTACTACCAGTGAACACCAAGAAGAAGAAGTAGAAGAAGAAGAAGAAGAAAAAGAAGAAATTAATTATTCACCTCCTATAAACAAATGAGAGAAGGCATTTTGAACATCTTTTATAATTAAATTGGTAAGCGACACAAATAATGTGTGCAAATAGCATATTCAAATAAAATAAGAGCTTATCACAATGTTCACAGGTGTATAGTTACTTTTCAAACACCCTGTATTCCTGTGTGGGTTCTGTGGTCCCATGTGGGGGGATAGACTCACAACATTTCATAAAAGATGACTAATTAGAGGCTTTTCTTTCAAAGTCATAGTACATCTGTCTAAGAGGAAAGGAACTAACAGTCTGCATACAAATAAGTCGCATCTGTAAAATGAACTCAAGTTCTGAAACAAGGCTGAAGTCCAGAAGTGGATGAACAACCAGAACTTTCAGCTAGATTTGTGCAGCTTCTGAATGCTAAGAGGTAGAAGAAACACCCTGGGTTAAAACTGCAGGTCATCTTTCCCTCATTTTCTTCCTCCCCTCTCTGTATATAGTCAAATTTATATACCACAGTCAAATGTTTGCTTACAACATTTGTATTCAGAACTCAGGATGTTACAACAATCCACAACTTAGAAAAATACTGTTCAGCTAAATATCCTCCAGATAAACAGAGGGGGAACCTTTGAGGCCGTTAAATATTAGGAATTAATGAAGTAACAGAAAGTAGTACTTCTTTCTATGAGTGCCGATCAATACACTTTCTGTTAATTGATTAATTCATAATTTTTAAATATCCTCCAGCAGACGCGACATATTAGATTTACCGTGAGTGACTCCAGGTGAACTGCCTTCAACCTCCTGATAGTGTTCATGGCACTTTCGGCATTTCCAACAGAGACACGACTAGAGTTTTGCAGGTCATACAAGCGCGAGACTGCATCGTTAACCAATGTTCCCAGCTGTGCAGTGCGGTTCAAGCTAGACGCTACATCTCCTTTCAGGATAGCCACATTCTCCAGACCTGTAATAATGTTGAAATGAACTAACTGAGGGCTATCAATATCAACAGTAATTATAAATTTTAAAGAGATACATCAAATCTTGAGCACTGAGATGGGTTTCAAGTAAGTGGATCCGAGGTCTCATTGTAGGGGAAATAATAGAGCCACTGTTCCCCCCTCCCAATTTTTTGGGTATCATCACTGCAGCTAGCTGTTCTTCTGTTCTTTATGTGCTGATCTCAGCAGACCGTTAGCCAGCCATTCTGTGGAAACTGAGGCATATGGATGACACCCAGTGTAATAAAGTTGATCCTCTCAATTTAATTTCAAGGTAACAGTACTGTCTGCTTAGCTGCTAGTCAGACCAAGTGTGTAACAGTACTGTGTGCTTAGCTACTAGTCAGACCAAGTGTGTAACAGTACTGTGTGCTTAGTTGCTAGTCGGACCAAGTGTGTAACAGTACTGTGTGCTTAGTTGCTAGTCGGACCAAGTGTGTAACAGTACTGTGTGCTTAGTTGCTAGTCGGACCAAGTGTGTAACAGTACTGTGTGCTTAGCTGCTAGTCAGACCAAGTGTGTAACAGTACTGTCTGCTTAGCTGCTAGTCAGATCAAGTGTGTAACAGTACTGTGTGCTTAGCTGCTAGTCAGACCAAGTGTGTAACAATACTGTGTGCTTAGCTGCTAGTCAGACCAAGTGAGTAACAGTACTGTGTGCTTAGCTGCTAGTCAGACCAAGTGTGTAACAGTACTGTGTGCTTAGCTGCTAGTCAGACCAAGTGTGTAACAATACTGTGTGCTCAGCTGCTAGTCAGACCAAGTGTGTAACAGTACTGTGTGCTTAGCTGCTAGACCAAGTGTGTAACAGTACTGTGTGCTTAGCTGCTAGTCAGACCAAGTGTGTAACAGTACTGTGTGCTTAGCTACTAGTCAGATCAAGTGTGTAACAGTACTGTGTGCTTAGCTGCTAGTCAGATCAAGTGTGTAACAGTACTGTGTGCTTAGCTGCTAGTCAGACCAAGTATGTAACAGTACTGTGTGCTTAGCTGCTAGTCAGACCAAGTGTGTAACAGTACTGTGTGCTTAGCTAGTCAGACCAAGTGTGTAACAGTACTGTGTGCTTAGCTCCTAGTCAGACCAAGTGTGTAACAGTACTGTGTGCTTAGCTCCTAGTCAGACCAAGTGTGTAACAGTACTGTGTGCTTAGTTGCTAGTCAGACCAAGTGTGTAACAGTACTGTGTGCTTAGCTCCTAGTCAGACCAAGTGTGTAACAGTACTGTGTGCTTAGTTGCTAGTCAGACCAAGTGTGTAACAGTACTGTGTGCTTAGTTGCTAGTCGGACCAAGTGTGTAACAGTACTGTGTGCTTAGCTGCTAGTCAGACCAAGTGTGTAACAGTACTGTGTGCTTAGCTCCTAGTCAGACCAAGTGTGTAACAGTACTGTGTGCTTAGCTGCTAGTCAGACCAAGTGTGTAACAGTACTGTGTGCTTAGTTGCTAGTCAGACCAAGTGTGTAAAAGTACTGTGTGCTTAGCTGCTAGACCAAGTGTGTAACAGTACTGTGTGCTTAGCTGCTAGTCAGACCAAGTGTGTAACAGTACTGTGTGCTTAGCTGCTAGACCAAGTGTGTAACAGTACTGTGTGCTTAGCTGCTAGACCAAGTGTGTAACAGTACTGTGTGCTTAGCTGCTAGACCAAGTGAGTAACAGTACTGTCTGCTTAGCTGCTAGTCAGATTAAGTGTGTAACAGTACTGTGTGCTTAGCTCCTAGTCAGACCAAGTGTGTAACAGTACTGTGTGCTCAGCTAGTCAGACCAAGTATCAAATAGTCTCCTTTCATCTGGGAGCAGTAGAAAGAGGCATTTCTTGTTTTACAAATGGAGGAAGATAATCATGGTTGTGGTCTGGACAATGACACAACCTAAATTAAATGAAGAATGACAGCATTGACATAGCTTCAAATAAATTAAGCATAACCTAAATAATAAAAATTTCCCAGATGAACATAAATGCTAAAACTAAAAAGATTGACATAAATTCCAATATGAACCAGATGAATTTAAATACTAGCCAGATCAATTTGAAAGCTAAATTAATTTTCATAACGAGAAGGCTAAAATTAGGTAGTTTAATTTAGTAACTGCAAACAATACTCTAGTCTCTCTTGGTAAAACTGCACTCTAAGATGTGGATCATACACCAAGAATTTTTTTGCTCCAGGTGGTATGCAGTACCGCCACCCTCTTCTAGACATAATTTTTTATTTTTCTGCGCTTTTGCAACAGACACTCAAAACTAGTACCAAAATTGAAATATTCAACTACAATTTAAACTTAATTTTAACTCAATCAGAATAGACAGAAACCAGTAAAATTGACAATTTCCTCATGCCTCACCCACTAGCTCACTTCTGATTGGTAGTTCCTGAACCTGTAACCTTGGCAAAAGGTTACGGGGGTGTTCCGCAATGCCGCTGATATCACGTGTTGTATATTTCAGCACGCAAGCGCTTTTAACACTGCAAAAACTGGTCCCAACACAACCTTCCCCTAGAGAGTGCTGCAACCTATGTCACCGGAATTCTCTTTCTCTGAATGAAAACGTGAATGCAAGACATCACAGAAAGTAAACAACAGAACAGGACCTTCAGGAAAGTCAACCAGCCCAACAAAGTTGTGAATTAAAAGTGACCTACTCTATTTGGGGAGATAACGTGAACCTAACCCAGAAACCTAAAGGCATGTCTCCATAGCACTAATAATAATTTCAATATCCTCTTCAACCTATTGGATTTTAACTGGGATATATATATATATATACATTTTGATATTGAATATTTATGCTGATCAATTACTTTTTGTTATTTAATACTACAAAGATTATGTGTTAACTGTAACAGACTGTAGGATACAAGCAGTTCAGGCACATAAATTTAAGATGTACTGTTTAAATAACTGTGATAATCATACTGTGTATGATCTTTGTTTAGGAATATTTTTCTCCTTCAAATGAATCAGTGAACACTATAGTTAGGTAAAGGACACTTTGAAGCCAGTGATGTGCTGGGCATATGATGCTCAACCTATATCTTGTAGAGCAATTAGCCCTTGATGGGTGATATGATGAACAGTAGAGTAATCAAAGGGATGTGTGATGTGGTCAACATAATACTTGCCACCTGTAATTATTGCAAGGATTTTACCTGGTATCCACCCTTTTTGGCTAGGCTGGCCAGGGAGCCAAAGTCCTATCTGAAAAAAAAAATCTGACTTGATGGGGATTCTAAAAAATCTGACTTAATGAGTGTCTAGCTGCTACATCATCATCATGGCTACCTAGTTAACGTTATAGTAATCTGTCATAAAGAAACAAGTAAAATATATGACGTTACCTTGTTTAACAAGTGCCAGATTGTCCTGATTGGACTTATTCTGTGCAGCAAAGTCCAGACTGGCAATTTCTTGTGTAATTCTCTCACCCTCTGCCACAAAGTAATCAATGTTCTTGATACTGCTGGTGTTTAGAAGCTGTAGGCGAACACTTTCAATGTATCTCAGTGTTTCTGGTGAGACAGCAAGACAAATAAGGCAAACATGATAGGTGTAAACATTATAATGAATATCTTCTTCTTCGCCTTCACCAGCTGTACACTCTGGCGGAAAGTTCTGGTTGCTCATTCGCTAGTGAACTGCAGTCCTGCTCCAGAACCTGAGTGTTGCGTGTGCATCAGTTTTACAGATCTCATTCTCTTGAATACAGACTGTTGGTTCCTTGCCTCTCCGGCAGATGCACTCCGACTTCAAAGGAAGCTCCCCAATTAGTCGACTCTTACGACATGCTTTTGGGGAGGCAGTGAGTCTATTCTTGTTTTCCCCATAATGGGGCCCCGGAACCCACACAGGGGTATAATGAATATAATTGTATTTTAGAATGTTGAATAAAGAGTCAACATCACAGCACTAGGGATACTGCCATAAGCACACATGTAGCAGTCTAACTGTATGTACATCTTGCTTTTCCCTCGAGTGTCTGAGCGTCGGCCAGATCCCCTGGTCACTCCTTGCAGCACCATTCTTCTCAGACCATGAAGATCTGTATGTGCCTCCTCACAGTTTAATCACTCCTAAAGGATCCTTACAACATCTAGTCTGTCTTGCTTCAGTTCATCAAAAGTAGCGTAGAACCAGCCAGGCTATCTGCCTGCTTCTTTACCAACAGAAAAAATTTCAAAGGACACTAACCACCCAGGATCTCTTTAGCGATGCTTGCCACTCTGCATGGAGCATGCCTGTCTTCCTCCTTATCATGCTCTGTGAGCCAGTTACAATAATGAATATAAATAAAACATTATGGCCCTTATCAGATGCTTGCCTGTCCACCCAAAGATCACGAGCAGCCCTAAGCTACCCTGAGGCAGGTTAAACAATTTACCCTGGCCCTCAGGTCAACCCAACCTAAAATGGGTGGCAGGAAATTTCGTGAGAATTAAAGGTTGCTGATATAATGCTGACCAAATTACCTATCGAGTGTGGATGGGTCTAAAAATATGGATCTAGCATGATATGCCCAAAGCGCCACTGGTGGGGGAAAAAAAAGCATTCTTTATTAACCACCATATCAGATTTGTCAGGTTAACTCATATGATACCAAGCAACACATTACATGCTGATTGTACATACAACTGAGTAAAATGGCCAAACAATTTCACCTTTTTTTTAAAAAGTGAAATCTTGTGCTATAATTATTCTTACTTTCTTTAAGATTTCATCATTTCTCATTTTCTCTACTCTCAGTATGTCAAAATCTTTTCTCAAGAATCTTATTTCATTCCTTTTAATTTTCCTGTTATCTTTATTTTATCAGTGTCTAAAGTGTGAATAGTATCTTTTCAATCAGTATCCGGGTTCCGGTCCTATTTCGTAGATAGACATGCTTACTGTTTTTACTAGTGACAAGTTATTTGCTTCTGTAACAGTTAGCCATTGCAATTCCTCTCATACCTGGACTGAAAGTGTATGGTAAATATACCACTGAAAGTTGTTAGGCTATTTGTTTCTAAGTCTTTAGATTGTAGGTTCTTCTGTATTGCACTGTAAACTTCATGAGTGCATTTTGATTTGAGTTCCTCGAGCTATAGAGTTCATCCTTTGTATGAAGGTCTCTCAGCAGGCAGCCATGCTGTGTAGAGAGACTGAGCCAGATTGAATATATCCTAGGGTGATGAAGTTTCCTTGACCTTTAATCAATTTTTAAAGATATTATTGGTAACAATGTGGGCTTTAAAAAAATCTACTTGTAAAATAAACTGAAAATCATGAGACAATTATGCCCTTCGAAGTGACTCATCATCATGTAGCAGGTCCTTTGCAGAATGTTGCTCTCATCACAGTCTGCCTGCAAAGAAACTTAGTCTCTCGCCAGTTCTCCCGCCTCAGTACTTTCATACTCAAGGAGTCACTTGTATCCTGTCTGTGCCTATCTTCGTGTCGGTCGGCCCCTGCCCCTCCTTCCTGGTATGTCAAAGTGACTACAATACTATTATTTAATTTTGGTTAGATAAACATTTACAAAAATAAATGAACACAATATATAACTAGAATGATCAACAAAAGGTAAGACACACACACACACACACACACAATAGATTCAAGCAAACCATTCTGATTATTGTCTTTATTAATGAAAAAATAAAAAAAAAACCACATACACACGCGCTAAAAACAAGTACACAACCATACCTTCAGCCAAACGATTAAGGTCTCCAATTATTTCCTGAATCTCAACCGTGCTACCAGTCAAGTTTTGGACATCCTTTGGCAGATTGCTGGCTTCAAACACAATATTCTCCGTCTGAGGGCAAACAAGGTCAAAGGTAAGTTCAATATTACTGGACACCAACCATTCCTAGACCAGTTCCCCTGAGTTACACTCATACAATGGCTTCAAATAATTTTTACAGTAAAAGACTATATACAGGTTTGAGCAGCTGAAGATGAGGTAGGAAGAAACCACAGCAAGAGAAGAGAAAGAAGATAAAAAAGAAAATGAAAACACAATGAGGAAAAGAAAAAGAAGAGTCGTACACATGATACTATTCAGTCAGCACTGAGGGGTCCAAATAGAGCAATGATGCGCAATACAAGACTCTTAATGTCTATTAGCCTCTCTTGCTGAAGCCGACCTCACTTTCACGTGGTGGACCCTGTTCTTCCCAGCAATCCAGCTGAAGGTTGGGGTTTCAACCCCCAGCGGGAAACTGGATGTGACAACAAACGAGGTAAAGGCGAAAGACGAAGGAATGAGCCTACTCTCCTCGAGTATGACCACAGTCTACCCTGGCAAAACTAGGTGCTGAAGTCGGAGGCAACCAGCCAGGAGGCGCACCGAGCAATCAGGATGCCACGCACATACGCCATGGAAACATGGCGAACGAATGAGGAAGAAGAAGAAGTCCGCACTGAGATATTAACAGAGAAAAATATGGCCACATAAATGAGACCACTTCTGTTAGCACACAGCCAGTGACTTCAGTAAGTACTACTGCTGTGTAGCAGACCACATTCAATACTGCTCACCTAGCTCAGTTTGCTTGTATCTATTTGTCATGCTTTCCATACATGAAACAAAATATTTTATAATACCATTCTGAACATATTTCACATTATCCTACCTACTCTGTTTTATGTTATGACATGCTATTCAAAGTGAAAAAATAAAAAATTATCTTCTTTTTCTGCTTTTTGTCTCCAAAAGTAGCATAAAGAATTATATTCCATGTCATTAGTGTATTGGGCATATAGGGCTGGACATATATTTTACAGAGCATTCGAGACTCCATGGGTGAATGAATGAATGAATGAAAGAATGAATCAAGAACTGACATCTCTGCACTCAGGAAATTTCCACACGTGCTCCGACCCAGTAGCTAATGAAGAGTCAACACGCTAAAAGAACCAGTTGCTACCAGATGAAAAGTCCACCTTTATTTCCCCCCTCAGTATGAAGTATCTTTCCACACGTGCTCCAACCAAGTAGCCAATGAAGAGTCGACACGCTAGAAGAACCAGTTGCAACCAGATGAAAAGTCCACCTTTATTTCCCCCTCAGTATGAAGTATCTTTCCACACGTGCTCCGACCCAGTAGCCAATGAAGAGTCGACACGCTAAAAGAACCAATTGCAACCAGATGAAAAGTCCACCTATATTTTCCCCTCAGTGTGAAGTATCTTTCCACACGTGCTCCGACCCAGTAGCCAATGAAGAGTCGACACGCATAAAGAACCAGTTGCTACCAGATGAAAAGTCCACCTATATTTCCCCCTCAGTGTGAAGTATCTTTCCACACGTTCTCCGACCCAGTAGCCAATGAAGAGTCGACACGCTAAAAGAACCAGTTGCTACCAGATGAAAAGTCCACCTATATTTCCCCCTCAGTGTGAAGTATCTTTCCACACGTGCTCCGACCCAGTAGCCAATGAAGAGTCGATACGCTAAAAGAACCAGTTGCTACCAGATGAAAAGTCCACCTTTATTTCCCCCTCAGTGTGAAGTATCTTTCCACACGTGCTCCGACCCAGTAGCCAATGAAGAGTCGACACGCTAAAAGAACCAGTTGCAACCAGATGAAAAGTCCACCTATTTTTCCCCCTCAGTATGAAGTATCTTCCAGAACATCTGCCCATCATCTATTGAATTAGTCTTTCAATGTATGGATTCCCTGTCTGTTCTATTCCACTATCCATCTGATCCCAGAAAACCTTCTCCACATCCACTTTATCATACAGTAGCTCACCACACTGAGGAGCGGCAGCAGCTAACCTATTAGCCTGTTCATTACCTCGCACACCCGAATAACCAGATACTCTCTGTATCCTGTGTCCCAGGACTTTACCTCGTACCCATTTAAGACTGGGTCGACCTGGGAGCCAATGTCATTATAAAAAAAAAAAAAAAGTCTGGCTTGTTCAGATATGAACCCACAACCTTTGACCAGCAGGCAAGCGTCTAGCCGCTACAACATGGCAGCTAAATGTAGCATGAACCTTCAACAATTCCCACCTAGTTCTTTGTAGACTTGTTCATAACTGACCAGATATTGCAGTTCAAGGCTTTCTCCAGGATGTATATGCTAATCATTCTCAGTCCCCTCATTCAACACACACACAATAGGTTAACAGTGTTTTCCTCAAGGGTCATTTTAAGACATGGGTGATTCACCATTATATTATGTCAAACTTCTCACCTGTCCGTACAAGCTGCGTACTTCCTTTTCTCGGTCTACCAGCTCCTCTGCCACAGGATCCAACATCTTCCTGAAGTCTTCTGTATCCACATTACTCACATTATCCACCTGAGGCTAAAATTAACACCTTTGTTTAGCAGCATAGATATATATATATATGTGTGTGTGTGTGTATGTGTGTGTGTACACATAGAAAAATAAAGGACCCTATTCCCCGCCTTCAGACGTACTAGGTGTATAAGGCTAGGCCTATATTTTAATGACCAGTCAGCACTAGGGGACCACTGATGTGGTCAGCTTTATGCCAGCCATCTTTTTCTGGTGCCCATTAAAGGCTGGGTCTACCTGGAACCAAGTTTTGTTTTGAAGAAAAGTCCAGATCTGAACCAAGAACTTTTTGATCTGCAGTGTGTCTTACCTCTACACCATGGTGACTCCATATATATATATATATGTATGTATATGTGTGTGTGTGTGCGTATGTATGTATGTATGTATTTATGTATGTATGCGCGCATGCGTGTGTGTGTGTGTGTGTGTGTGTGTGTGTGTGTTTGTAAACACCAAAAAAGAAACACAAGACTACTGCAGGTATAATGATGGCTATCTTAAAACTTGCACCATCATTATTTTTTTAAATGGAATTAATGTTTCAAACCTGACATGAAGAAATTTAGACAAAGAGCTATGCAGCGATGTTCGTTACATTCTATTTTCACTTGTGCGTATTCTTTGTGAATGGGACCTCCGTTTCCGTAGGGTGTATGACATCCTCAGGCCTCTATTAGAGAAAAGCTTCTCTTTGGGATTGACCTGATTAGCTATTGGATCTGTGGCTACATATTCTCTTCTGAGCATCATTCATGGGCTGTAAACTCCGGCAGAAAGTTCTAGTTATTAATCCACTTTTGTCTTCGTCTAGAACTTCAGTTTTATATGCGCATCCAGTTTACAGATCTGGCTTATTTGTATGCAGACTGTTGATTTCTCACCTCTCTGACATCCCTAATTAGGGGGCCATGTATGACATGTTTGTTAGAGGTAAGTGGGTCGAGTCTTTTTCCCCCTAAAAGAACCCACATGGGGATCATGATAGTATAAAACACTGACCAAACAACCATACGTCTTCTTTTTTTTAGTCTGCACTCACTCTCAAAAGGGCAGTTGGTATGTTGTGTTGTAGTTTACAGCAAGGCTGTGATATCTATGCATTTTGTCCCAACACATACTATTTCCGCAAATCCTTCATTCTTAGAGCTTGTTAATTAAAGTGAGGTTATTTTTACTGAATGTTTTCTGAGACAACCATTCAAGAGTAAAATCAGCTCTTAAAATGAATGACCCTTTTCCCATGGATGTTTTTGGAGACAATCATTTCAGAAAATGAGATCTTAAAAACATTCCAGGATATAAGATCTGACTGTGAGACTGTTCCGGAAAATCAATGACAAGTGGTCACCTTGTTATTAAGGAGGATTGGGTCCATTCTGGTTTTCCCCCCAAAATTAAAGTCCTGAAGACCATAATGGGTAAAACCATAAGTTAAATTAAAAAAAAAAAGCATGTACACATACCCTCAATGTTTTGATAGATTCATTGTAGTAGGAGAGCTTGTTAAAAGCTCCAACTCCAATGGACACCTCCCCAAGCTGTCGACTGACCACTGTCACATCTCTGGTCAGCACATCCAAGTCGTCCATCAACAGGTGGACACAGTAGTCGCATTCTTTTTGATAAAGAAATAGGGAAAACAAAATTATTATTGCTCTGTGTGTCTATGTTTTTTAAAATGTAGTTAAATAGTAACATCCTGACGCATTTGTCCAATATCTGAGAAAATTTTTGTTATTATAGATCTGTGTGTCTATGTTTCTAAAAAAAATGTTCAATAGTAACATCCTGATTATATTTGTCCGATATCTGAGAAAAGAATTTTTATTCAATAATAAACCATTACGAAGAATTATGTTTTTAAAAACTGATTAAATGCAATGAAATAAGTAATCACCCCTAATGATGAAATACCTAAACTAATGATTCTATATATTATATTGTTAAAAGGGAACTTATGATCAGTGTTATTACAGACTTTATGTTAGCTACCAATTGTATTCTTGTTTAAACATGACTTTGCTTTAACCTATTAAATTTGAATGTTTAATATTTGATAGCATCAAGAGATTTTCTTTAAATTTGTTAACAACATTTGCTGTTCATATCTGATAACAGCAGTGTAGTTTGTAAAATTTATGATAGAATACCTTGATGGCGGGAGCCGCTGTGGCGTAGCGACTACATGTTTGCCTGTGGATCAGAGGGTTGTGGGTTCAGGTACTGGTGGCGCTGGACTTTAAAAAAAAATGACCTTGACTCCCAGGTCGACCAACCTTTAGTGGGCACCAGTTACAATCCTGGGAAGTAAAGGCGGCAGCTGTGACGCTGACCACACACCCTATATAGGCATCAGCCTAAAGGCAAGGTAAGGGTCCTTTTCTTACTCCAGGCAAGCACTTACTCTTTTACTTACCTTGACAGCCTCTGCTTGGTACTAACACCCATCGGGGAAGACAGCGGTCACACTTATCTCCAGTGACACCAGGCAAGCAATCACTCCTTTACTTACCTTGACAGCCTCTGCTTGGTACCAACACCCATCGGGGAAGACAGCGGTCACACTTATCTCCAGTGACACCAGGCAAGCACTGACTCCTTTACTTACCTTGACAGCCTCTGCTTGGTACCAACACCCATCGGGGAAGACAGCGGTCACACTTATCTCCAGTGACACCAGGCAAGCAATCACTCCTTTACTTACCTTGACAGCCTCTGCTTGGTACCAACACCCATCGGGGGAGACAGCGGTCACACTTATCTCCAGTGACACCAGGCAAGCACTGACAACGACCAGTGACAGGATCGCATCCCACAGCTCCATCATGCAGGCAGTCACAGGCTGGTTACAGACACAAACACAGTGAATAATATATGGTGTGTGTAGAAAACTGTTATAACAAGTGAGTGCGGTGTGTGTACAAAACTGTTATAACAAGTGAGTGCGATGTGACCAATGATATGTTAACGTACATGATAAATAACTTGGTAGAATGAATGCTTATAATTTAAAATGCATTCAGAGGGGTTGATCTAGAAGCACAAAACTAATATTAATGAGGGCTTGTGTCTCTGTGTGGGTTCTGGGAACCTATTTTTGGGGGAAAATAATAGCCATAATGGTCCCATAATAATCATGTCATAAAAGGTGCCCAATTAGGGGTATTTCCTTCACAGTGCATCTGCTTGAGAGGTGAGGAACCAACATTCTGCATCCAGATAAGCTTGATTTGTAAAATGGATGTGCATGCAAGACTCAAGCTCTGAACAAGACCAAAGGCCAGAAGTGGAGGAACAGCCAGAAATTTCCACTGGAGTTTACAGCTGGTGGGCACTAAGAAGAATCAGAGATCAGGCTTGTGATCTGCAAAAATAATTCACAAAACAGGGAAAGGGACTGAAATTAATGTAACTATATATTTAACTGTATTCGTAATCAGACAATAATGTTTAAAGTTAACACAAAATTAATTCCTGTCAAATCTCAGAATAGCAGCTGAAGGTAAACCACACTGCCCTTATCATAATAAGTTCACTAGGGAAATCAAGTAGAAGTCTCCACTATACCGAATGGAGTATAACAGGGGTCCCTCTTTTCAAAGAAGAAGTAAGACTCCTCTTTCCCTCTTCCACTAGCCTAATCAACTCCTTTGCCAAATTTGAACAAAGAAGACACAAACAATAAATTGCTCAATACTATTGTCTGGCAAATTTCATAAAATCTCGTCAGGCCCATACTACGGTAACAATTGATTAGAATAAAACTGTTAACACTTGATGGGACTGGGGTCTGTTGATGAAAGAGTTTTACCCAACAAACTACTTTCAATCTTTCTTAGCAGCTCTCTATGCAGGGCAGGCAAGATGTGAGTGCTAAAGTATCAACTATCATTGTGGAAAGTCACTGTGTTTCACTTTCAGTCTTATCATGTGCAAATATTGTAGTCATTAGCAGGCTTTATATGAGGAAATCATGGTTGAAAGAATGCCTTGTCACGCTACACTATACAAGGCATACACCAAAAGAAGAAAAGGACGTAAAGCACAAGGCAGACCAAGAAAAAAAATGGAAAGATAACATAAGAGACACTCTACAACAGCTTGATGTGTCTACAGTCAAAGCAGGCAAAACAACAAGAAGCAAAACTTTATATCGTCCTCAACAGGTGAATCAACAAATGAGGAAGTGGAAAAAAAAAACATAAAAAGAAGAAGAAGAAGAATCTTAGTTGATCTTGTTTGCTAGCAAGAATAATTTCTCCTCAGGATGTCATCTGGGAAAGTTTGGTCAGTGAAAGACATTATCCTAGAGCAACAACATCTCTGCACCCCTTCGTCACAAACATGCCCGAGAATGCTTCAAACAGCAGGCTTAAATATTAATCTCCATTCATGAATTTTCTAATTAACATTAGTACCTTCACAGCCTCCTGGCCCATAATTCCAATGACTAGCCTGGCAACGATCACACTTCTCTCCCACCACGCCAGGTTGGCACTCACAGACACCGGACAGCAGATCGCACTGTGGGGTTACTGAGCCTACACCACAGTTGCATTCACGACAACCATCACAGAAACCATAGCCCCATGTGTATGGCTGAAATATGAGAAGCATACATTTGATTAGGAAATAAAATGACTGATTAACTAGAAGTGATATTGTTGCACACAGGATACACACAATAGTACCATTAGCTGGGGTTTTGTTAACTCTTTGAGGCCCAAGCAACTTGAGTGTTGTTTGAGAAGTTCCGTTTTGCCCAAACAACGCTGCCATCGTCGATCGTATGTCCCGTACATTTTACTTCACACACGGCTGTGTACTTGTTTCGAATGTTCGGAAGTACAATTAAACTATTCAGGGAAAAGTCACTCTGTCGAAATCCCTTTAGTTTCATTCATTATCTTAGTCACAAGTTTGTAATTTGAACGGATTTGCAACGAAAATTTTTTCAACAGTGCATTTTCCTAAGTTCGTTTTTGAGTGCCATGAATACCAATGTTTCATCTACAAGTACAGGTCACAGAATGCGTCTTTCTGCGGCCGAAGCTCTGAAATTGTTTCAGTCAGATGATTTTAATTCAGATAATGATAATGAAAATTTTGATTTTTGAAAGTGAATCGGATGGTGAATTTTCATAAGCGTAGCTGCGTGATTAGCTTTCATGAATCTAGCGATTCTGATGAGTTTACATAGACAATGTACCAGGACTACCGTATTTATAATGTAAGAAAAGGAAAGTGCTCTAAGCAAAGAGACAGTACTATACTATGGCTAAGCTACATTTAAATCATTGCAGCTACATTCTGTATATAACTGTACAGAGTAAATAGTGTGTGTTATAGCTCATTTTTCTGCCGTTTTTTCTTTGAAATTTTGCTCAGCACTCTGTGAGAACTAAGAGCCCTTGAGTGCTAAACTAACCCAGCAATGTATCATAACTTTAGAACTTGTTATGAAATTGAACTTTGAAGTTTTGTTCTCAAATTTGGATATTCACTACTCTTGTGGCGGCAAAACCATGATAAGTGAAGAATTTGTTAGTAAAATATTGTTGTTGTGAAACAACAAAAAACACCTGCTGAATTATTCTTTCCTACTAACTATAACAAAATGAAACTAACACTTATCATCAGGTTCAAAATTAAAATTTGTTTCTCTTAAAAAAAAATATATACTTTTATAGGGATTAGAAGTATATTACATTCTCTATTGCCTTTCTTGTACACCACCCCTCTGCCATTTTTGTAAAGGGAAATTAATGTAGGCCAAGTCTGTAGAGATTCATGGGCCTGAAAGAGTTAAAGTGCTAGAATGATCTGTGTGGCATTATTCTATGATAACTGTGATAAATTTAATAAAAATTTTAAAAATATCAGTCTTAAAGGCAGACCAAAAAGACAGACCCCAAACACCTGGTTCATCCTCCATGAAGTTGAAATTAGCACACCCAAAATGGCAACATCAGCCAGGGGTAACCTCCATCCTATGCAGATGAGGATTTTGTCTTTTCTCACTGCATGCATTTGGAATTCTCCATAAGCATTTAATTTCTTTGCTTTCACAATGTCTGTTCTTTTGTTAAATTTTATGTTTATGGCAAACTGTTAGGAAGACTGTGACCTGCACACTCCTATATCTATAACCAAATACAGACTGCAGAGATTATATAAATTAAATATTATTTTAACAAGCTTATATATAGCTTAAGTTGGATATTATAATGATTACCCTGCATCTCTCACAATCCATTCCCTCTACGTTGGGTTTGCACTGACATACACCACGATCTTTATTACATTGCTCTGATCCACACTGGTCACAGGTGCAGGCTGAGGGGGAAAAACACACACAAAAAGTCATGTATACAATACAGTAAACAGCCCATTCAAATGTGACTATTTATGTTTCTATCGCGTTATGGCCATGCTTTCAAATAAATCAAATCATAGTCACTATTTAAGTTTCTGTATCTAATTTTGGGGAGGAGAAAACAACACAGACCCACAGCCTCTCAACAAGCATGTTATACAAGGCGACTTATTAATGGTTTTGCTGAAGTCAGATGTGTTCGCCTAAAAGGCACAGATATCACAGCTAGCTCTAAACCACAAATTGACATGCCAACTGCACTTTTAAGGGCAAGCACAGAAGAGGAAGTGTGCTTACTATGCATACTTTGAACAAACAAGACAGACAATCCAGCTAGTGTAATCAGTTTCCTCCTATGACATGACTGCACCTCTTCTTAAGGATTTGGGAAATGTACAAGTGATACGATGGTCCACCAATAATGACTGCAGAAGTTGAGGATGCAATACATCATATGAAGAAAGGAAAAGCACCCGGGCCAGACAACATCTCACTGGAAGAAATCGAAGCACTGGGAGATTTTGGAACTGAAATAATAACTAAACTTTTAAATGATATTTATAATAGTGGGTATATTCCAAACGACCTTTTAAAATCCATATTTATAGCTCTGCCAAAGAAACCAGGCACTTCAAAATGTGAAGACCAACGCACAATAAGTCTTATGAGTCACATGACTAAGATTTTACTGAGAATAATTATGAGAAGAATAAGAAACAAAATTAAACCAGAAATCAGCGATGAACAATGTGGATTTGTAGAAGGAAAAGGTACAAACAATGCCATATACATCCTAAAGACATTGCCAGAAAGAGCTATAGAAGTAAAGACTGATTTGTACTTATGCTTTATAGACTATACAAAAGCATTTGACTGTGTGAAGCATGAAGAAGTAATCAAACTGTTAGAAAAATTAAACGATGGAAAAGATCTACGAATAATAAAGAATATGTATTGGCAGCAAACAGCAGCTATGAGAATTAACAACTGTTTAGGTACATTTCAAAGCATAAAGAGAAGCGCACGACAAGGATGTATACTATCACCTGATTTGTTTTCAATATACAGTGAATAAATAATGAGATCTTTAATTGATATGCCTGGAATTGTGGTTGGTGGGCACAATAAACAATTTATGTTATGCTGATGACACAGTCTTGATAGCAACAAGTCAGAAAGAATTACAGGAAATGATAGACATTGTGATGTTAGAAAGTGGAAGAATGGGCCTCAGTTTGAATAATGGGAAGACAGAAGTAATGGTGGTATCAAAGAAACAAATTATTCCTAAATGTGTAATAAAAGTCAATGGTGTTATTTTAGGACAAGTACAGAAATTTAAGTATCTGGGCACATGGATAACATCATATGGAAGATGCATAACTGAAATAAGAAACAGAATAGGACAGGCAAAAACTGCATTTTATAAAATGAAAAACATCTTGTGCAATTTATCCTTGTCATTGAGAGTTAAAAAAAAAAGAATTCTTGCTTGCTACATACATCCAGTTTTAACATATGGCTGTGAATCCTGGACAATCGGTAGGCAGGCCAAACAATTTCTTGAGGCCTCAGAGATGTGGTTTTACAGAATAATGCTTAGAATACCTTGTTGGACAGCCAAAAAGAGCAACCAAGAGGTTTTGAAAGAGGCGGGAGCCGAAGACAACTTATCACAGACATCAGAAGGAGACAATCATCATTTTTCGGCCATGTTATGAGAAAAGGGAAAATAGAACATGTTGTGACCACTGGAAAGATCTGTGGAAGAAGGGATAGAGGAAGACAACGAGAGAAGATTCTTGACAGTCTTGTTGCATGGCATGGAGGTGTTGGCACACGAACTGATACATGCTGCAGGAGATCGTGGATTATAGAGAGGCATGATCGCCCACGCCAGTCAGCAAAGGCACCTAATGATGATGATGATAAGTGATACAAAAATTAACATGCAGCTGAACAGTACAATCACTTCTGTGGCAGAAAATTCTCAAAGAGTTAAAATAAAATACACCTTTTACTCACCCTGGCAATCCTTTCTGACAAGAGCATCTCCCCAGTACCAATCCTGACACTGATTACAGGCGGGACCACTGGTGTGGTTCTCACAGATCAAGCAAGCCCCTCCCAGTCTGTCACAGCTGTAAGGGTTTGAGAGGTCAATGTTGTCGCTACATCTGCAGGGTTCACAATAACCTCCCTGTTGGGTAGGGTCACCGAAGTAGCCAGGTGCACAGCTGTGAATAAGTGGTTGAGTAATGACGTGTGTGTGGTTAAAATTAAGCTTCAATATCTGACATTTTCAGTGTTTTTTAAAAAAAATGACCTAAAAAGACTGACTTTCTGAGATCAGAAGACACAATCTGGAAGTTGTGAAAGTATGAAAGACTTAAGAATCTTAGTGCTGATGGAGACCAACTGGGCAAGCCTGATATCCTGTAGAACCTCCAAGGAAGTGATAGTTAGGGCCCCCGTAATGACCATACCAGTAATCACGCCATCATGTATATGCCCTCTCCGCCTAGCTCCTAATTCTGGCTACACCTCTGGTCACACATAAAATGATCTATTGCAGTGGGTATATAGTAAGTAACGGAACATTTACACCCGTGTCGACATCAGACACACGAGACCACACTCAAATTTTTATAGAACAATCTGCCCTCGATAGGTGATGTGGTTAATATGATGCCATCCATCTTTACTTCCCAGGACTCCACCCTGCAGTCATTTAAGGTTGAGAACCAAGGTCATGTTCGAAAACAAAAGGGTTCCATGCAGATTTGAATATACAACCTTCAGATCCACAGGACAGCATCTAGTAGCCACATTAAGGTGGCTGCCCAGGTATATAGTGCTAGACATATATATGTTTATAGACCAAGCGGCACTCTATGAGCAATTTGGTCAGCACTATGTCGGCCAGCTCTACTTCTAGACATTACCTGGTACCCATTTTAGGATCGGATGACATGGCAGCCAGAGAAAAATGAAAATATATTCATCAATATGGATTTGAACTCAATGCAGTGACATTTCCATTCTCTTCTTTGGCTGACATTTGAAAGATTACTGTTTGTCCATCTCTTGATGTTACTTTTTAACAGGTATTTTTACTTATTTCTCCCACCTACTATTAACTTTTCCTCCAGCTTAGTTTTATATAAAATGTCTGTTAACAAAACAGGTAGTCTCCAATACTTACATTTCACAAACTTGCCCAGTGTACCCTGGCAGACAGGAGCATGATGACACATAGCCATCTTCATTTGCACTGCATGTGGTTGCAAAACTGAAACAATTTACACACAAAAATATCAGAAATGAGGGCTAGTCATAGCTCAAGAATTGCTGATATATAATAAAAAAAATCAACGAAGAATGTGGCATAAAAGGAACTCCAAGCTAAAAGTATTCATTTATATTCAAATTCAAATTCTCTTTCGTTGACCACTTTCAGCTAGGTCCGTTCACATTTCTGCTCACTTTCCTTTCAGCTATATTTGTGGTGACGTTTTCTGGTCTCGATCTCATTTGATTTTGGATTGTATTCATTTATATAAAAGAGCTGTCCCTTTATACTTATCAGCATATCAAGTTTATACTGAACACAATGAAAGTACATCTTTACAAAGTAACTGCTGGAGAATTTTGAGCTTATGAAATAACAAGAGTAATAAATTTACAGCTACTGACTTTCTGATTTAGTTTGCATGGGACTGAATGGATGCCCGTGAAAGGACTTCTAATTAAACTTGATATTTTCTAAGACCAAACTGAGAGCTAAAATATATGTAGTGTTCTGCAAGCTCTTCATTTGTCTTTTATTTATATCCTACCATTGTTTCTTAGACATCATGTTCCATTGCTATTGATAACCCCCCCCCCCCAAATGTTCATTAAAAAAGATTTTTTTTTTAGATGTATGCATGCTTGAAAAAACATGCTTGTATTTGTGTGTGTGTGTGTGTATGTGTGTGTTTTTTGTAGTTGTTGATTGACATCGATTCTTAGACTTAAACCAATAAGAAAGTTGAAGCATACATTTAGTTATATGAGACATACATATATCTTTAGCAGAATATGATTAAAACACATTTTTGTTTTTATTACTCCTTTTCTTTTGCTTCCACTCTTAAAATGGCAGCTAACACATTGTGTTGTGGTTAACAGCTAGGTTGCGATAGATTGTACACTCAAAATATTTCACTAAACTTATTGGCTATTAAACAATGCCCCCCCCCCCCCCCCCCACCTACAGATTCTGGGGCTCTGGTGTTTTTTTTTTGGGGGGGGGGGGGAGAGGGGAGAACAGATCAATTGCCCCTAACAAGCATGTTGTAAAAGATGACTAAGTAGGGGTGCTTCCTTTTAAGTCATAGTGCATCTGCCTGGGAGGCAAGGAACCAACAGTCTGCACACAAATAAGCCAGATTTGCAGCAACACTGAAGCTGGAACAGGACTAAAGACTAGAAGTGGACAAACAACCATAACTTTCTGCTGAAATTAACAACTGGTGAAGAAGATATGCCATTAAATTGTGGGCCAAGATAAGAAACATATAATAAAAAGAAGCTAATAACTTACTTGTTGGAGGGAATGGGAAGTGGACATGAGCAAATCCTGCATGATCCAGTGGCTGGATCCCCATAGTAGCCAGCCAAACACTGCTCACAATGTGGCCCAGTAGTACCATCTCTACAGTTCTGTAACATTCACAATATATCTATATAAGCTTAGAAAGTTTTAACTTTTTCCCCCCCAAAAAAAGCCACTTTTCTGACTTTTATGGGGATTAGGTTGCTATGATATCTTTATACTTTGCCCAGTATGCCTTTATGACAGCTTTGGTATTGAGTATCTCAAAATATCACAGTATTCCAAGGCTTAAATTCAAGATGCTGTTAATCTCATGATTTTGTGCATTCTAGCTTGTACTTGTGGTGCTGCAGATTAATGTAATTTGCTGATGAAGGCTTCCTCACTATAAGAATCACAAACGTCGCATCTTTGGCGCTTCCCCCTGCAGTACTTCTTCATTGCACTCAGGCGCCTGAGACCTACCCACAACAACACATTCCAGAAACAACAGTTGTTTCCAGAAAAGAGAGTTGCGGAAAGAAAGCCGCACACTTTTATCTGGAAGACAGTGTGTTGACCGTGGCGAACAAACCCAAGCCACTTTTCTTCATGCTGTGTAAAGACAGTAAAAGAAGACATCTCATAACACCCCTAGAAAATAGGACAGCCAGTGGGAACTGCTACAAAATCTTGTCACTGATGAGATAAGGTGACTTTGGTGAGTAGTACCTATTTTCATAATATATCAGTCAGCAAAGTTAAATCTATCTCCATGCCCAAAGTTGGTAGAACCTCAATCACATAACAGCTGAGTTAAGACCCGACAGCAGCAGGGACATTCCCACAAGCACTGTCCACATTTTCAGCAGCCAGTGCAGAGTTTCAAATCCAATGTTATCAGTAGCAAAATATACAAATTTGCGGAACATCAGGACTCTTGGCAGTGGTGAAACGTCGCAAGCTAGCGCACAAGGTGAGACATGATTTGATTGCAAAGACTGTACTTAAAGGAACATTGAGGAGTAGTTGAAGAAGAGGAGGGCAACGAAGAATCTGGAATGACAACATCAAGAAATGGACAGGACTAAGTTATCATACACTTATTCATCAAGCGGAAGACAGAGGAAGAGGGCGGGTTTTATGTGCTAGTGCTTCCATCAATAAATGACCCTAATGGGTCAAGGGTTATGTTATGTTTAGTAGCCGTCTATGTCTGTCTTTCCCTTTCCCTTCCTCTGTGTTGAGTAATCATCAGCCAGATCACCTTGTCACTCCCCACTGCATCCTTCTTTTCAGACCATGATATTTTTGTGCTTCCGCAATGTTCACTCACTCACTCCCAAAAGGCACTGACAACCAAAGAACACTCCCAGAAGAAAGAAGTAATTATGAATACAACAATCATAAACGAAAACAATCATCAAACTGGAGAAAAAAGAAAACAAAACATGATACACAGCACTCACACATTTCGAAAGCTTATCAACAAGCTTATCTGGCAAATAATATAAGAAATTGTTATCTACATCAGGAGATCCTCAACACTGTGTATTAATTCATTTACTGACATTTTTCCAAGTCATGATAAAAAGACGGCAAACTTTTTTATCCTGCTATCGTCCTCTGTCTTACTATAAGTCTGTCCAGTTGTTACAATATGTTGAAACTATTCTTTTATCCTAATGTGGCCAAAAAAGTGTTAGACTATCTTTGTATCTTAGCCACTTTTAAACCATTTAGTTTGCTAATATTGGCTGTTCTATTTATATATTTGCATCATTTTCAACGTTAGTGATACATTTCAATACAACAGCAAAAACTTATCAACGCGATATACACGTTCTACCATAAGGCAGACACCCACAACACAACACAGTAATAATAATAAATAATAATAAATATTAATCAATAATAATCAATACCACTCCATATAAACTCAACAATCATGTAAGAATCAAGTGGCAATAACTCACAAAACATTCTCCAGTTTCCACGCTGCACTCGTCAGAATGCCCGTTACAGTTGCACTTGACACAAATGCCCAGATATGGAGTTGTACGTGCCCTGTAGTATGATGGTGCACAGTGCTGGGGGTAGACAGTATATGAACAATTTTTAAACATATATGAAGAATGTTTAAAAGTATATGAACAATTTTTAAAAGTATATGAGCAATTTTTAAAAGTATCTCAATATATGACAAACAGCTACATGTTGGCCTTCTAAGTATCCGTGAAGGTGAATATTTAAAACTGACCAAAGCCTCTCAGTTCCACAGCAGATGGTACTTCAGTACCAGGTCAAGGGAAAAATTTCTTTACCAGCCTCACAATAATAAATGCAAACCCTTTTCAGGAATCAGACCCCAGAAAAGATTTTGTGCCATCTCCACAATGAAGGCTGACCACACGCACTGATGTCTTTGGGAATATTACACGGTGAGATCCTAATCTCTTGCACAGTGCAACTCTTGTACTACCGTCCAAAACCATGAAAATAGTAAACCATCATTGGTGGAAATTGAACCATTGCACTTGGGGATCATGAAACTCATTCACTAACCTTTAAGCCACACAGGGGTCGGACAACCTGAATACCAATACATTTTTAGAGTTCATAGCTGACACTCAAGTCTTCAAATTACAACTAATCATGATCATTTCTTTTATCTATAGGATATCCAAAATCACACATACCAACTTTTTTCCGCCCGTATGGGTTCCGGGGTCCGAATTGGGGGAGGAGGGGATTACCCCCCATCTTTAAAAAAGCATGTCTTAAAATGTGACAAATGGGGAGTTTCCTTTAAAGATGGAGTGCATCTGCCTGTGAGGCGAGGAACCAACAATCTGCACATAAAAAAGCCAGATCTGTAAAATGGATGTGTGTGTGAAACTTATGTTCTAGAATAAGTCTCGTCCAGAAGTGGACAACAAACAAAACTTTGCACCGGAGTTTACAGCTGGTGAATGTGAAGAAGAAAGACTTGAGGACATAAATGACAGGAGATGCAAGTGACAGGACTGCTTGGCTGGTTGAAATCCTATGCTCCAAAAGGGAATAAATAGAAGACCACAGCCTCTAAAGAAGCCAAAGATATCTTGTGAAGAAATAATGACATGGACAGAATATATTCAGCCTGTGTGAAAGTGTTAAAGACCTTCTGGTCCACTGAAAACCCACCTTGACTGGAAACATGTCGCGAACGATGCAGAAGTTGAATGTGAAGTGAAAATGTATTTATTTAACAAAGCATGCAGTTCTATGCTGCAGATTTGGGACTGATAAAACGATGGGACAAGTGCATACATTTTGGTGGAAATTATGTTGAAAAATAAAGGGACAGTGTATGTGTAAAAATAAACGGTTTTCAAGTTGTTATCATCTTTATTATTATTTTTTTAAAAAACCATTTATGACTTACTGACTTCCCCTCGTACATATGATCACCTACTAGTTCATAACTTATTGGAGTATTTGTGTTAGCAATATCTTTACCTACATATGGATGGTTTTAACATACGGCTATGAATCCTGGATGATTAATAAACAAGCCAAACAATTTCTTAATACCTCAGATATGTGGTTTTATAGGTGAATCCTTAGAATTCCTCGGACAACCAAAAAGAGCAACCCAGATTTTGTTTTGAAGACAACTTTTCATAAATGTCAGAAAGAGACAGCTGTAATTTTTTTTCGTCATGTTATGAGAAGAAAGAAACTGGAACATGTGACCACTGGAAAGATCTGTGGGAAAAAAATACTGAGGAAAACAACAGGAGAAAATTCTTGCCAGTCTTTTGTCATGGCATGGATGGGTGTCAGCACACATACTGATACATGTTGTTGAAGATTACAGATTGCAGACAGGCATGATCAGACACACCAGTTTTCAAGGTACCTGATGATGATGTTACACAATAAGACTGCCTTACCTCACACGACAAACCAATATAGTTAGGGGGGCACTGACAGCTCTCAACACTACCCGCCAACTCTCCGTTACTTGTTGCTGATGCAACCTCCAACTCAACGTCTGACAGTCTGAAATTGAGATTCAAACAAACACTGCTTCAGGAGATACAAAACTGGTGGTTGTATCAGGAGCGAGTAAAATAAATAGAAGCTTCAAATAAAAACAAACTAACCTACAGGTACTGTCCTGTGTTTGCTGTGGTCAGCAGCAAACACAAGAGTACTGGTATTCATGCCCTGAAAGCATCTCAAGGTGGGGCAGTGAACATGGACAAGGGGGACAAATTTATCTGGGTGCTGTCCCTGGAGCAAACACTGGTGACCTTGACTCTCAAATCCTCTTCGTTTTCTTATATTTGTTAGGAAATTCATTTTGTCTGTTTTGTTATTTTTCCTTATTCTGCCGCTCTTTGCTTAGTATTTTCCAACACTGGGCTCTCTTCTTCTTCTTCGCATTCACCGGCTGTAAACTTTGGTGAAACGCGTTGTGGCTGTTGGTCCACTTTTGCACTCTAGTCCTTTTCTAGAATCAGTGTTGTGTGCAAATCCATTTTACAAATCTAGCTCAATTATATGCAGACTGTTGGTTCCTCGCCTCTCAGGTAGATGCACCCAAGACTTCAAAGGAAGCTTACAATCTGTCAACTTTACTTTTGGGTAGGCAGTAGGTCTCTTCTTTTTTTCCCCACAATAGGTCCCCAGAATCATAATAGGTAAACATTTTTTTTTCTATCGCCGCCATCCCCCCCCCCCCCAAACCATCCACCCCTTTTTCCCTGATTGGAGCATAGGCCCTCAACTCACGCCAAGTTGTTTTTGTCCTTCGCTTCACATGCAGCTCTTCCCATGTCCTCTCCATCTTCAGGCTATTTTACTTTCTTCTGTTTAATTTCTTCTTGAATATTATATATGTATTTCCCTTATACTTTTAATAACTGATCTTTCACCCATTGGTTTTTCTGCCACAATTAACATCTTTTCTTTAGGCATCATTTTTTCAGCATCACTGTGATAGAGCACAGAAATGCAAAGACTAAACAGCATTACAAATCTGTGGCTAAGCGCCAGCAAGCGAATACAAGTCAAAATTTTGAGAGCTCACACCTTTCCTATAGCAACATATGGATGTGAATCATGGACTATCTTGCAATCATTAAGGAAGAAAATATAAGCCTTTGTGCCAAAATGATATAGAAAGGTTCTCAGAATTTCATGGATCAAAAAGACAAGACATACTGACATCCAATTCACTAATCAAGGAAAATTGGCTCATAAACAGCATCTTGCCTCAGAAGCTGAAATACTCTGGCCATATCAAGCGCATATCACAGTGAATTGGAAAGAACAATAGCAGAAGGCCTGGTCCTGAGTAATAGGGGCAGGAGTGGACCAGCATGAAGATGGACACAGTCCATAAAAGAAACCTTGGGCAGGATAGTTTATGAGGTGGGAGAGCTGGTGAGGGACTAAGTTTCTTTTGGGGGTGCTGTGATGGCAGCGATGTTCTGTAAAGTACATCCTACAATTATGATGACTGAGAGAGACACTGTTGTGCATACTGGCAACAATTTTTGGTTAGTCTGACATTAGTCTC
Organism: Candidula unifasciata; assembly: GCA_905116865.2. Lineage (NCBI taxonomy): Eukaryota > Metazoa > Mollusca > Gastropoda > Stylommatophora > Geomitridae > Candidula > Candidula unifasciata. The sequence goes on along the minus strand of CAJHNH020000431.1, from coordinate 100,430 downwards.
CCCAAATAGAGTAGGTCACTTTTCATTCACAAGTTTGTTGGGCTGGTCGACTTTCCTTAAGGTTACGGGTGTGTCCTGCTCTGTTGTTTGGTTTCTGCGATGTCTTGCATTAATGTTTTTATTCCGAGAAAGAGAACACCTGTGACATAGGTTGCTGCACTCTCTGGGGGGGGGGGGGGGGGGGGGTTGGTTTAACCCAATTTCTCTATGTTTATGGAGTATTAAGGGCGCTGGCGTGCTGAAATATACAACACGCGATATCAACGGCATTGCGGAACACCGTGTAACCTTGTGCAAAGGTTATGAGGCTCAGGAACTTCAAATCAGAAAAGGCACGGGGCTCAGGAACTACCAATCAGAAGTGAGCTAGTGTGTATATAGGCGGGGTCTGGGGAGACTAACATTACTTTGACCCAAATTATTTTTTTTAAACTAAAAAAAAAAAAACCAGTTCTGGTTATACCTTTACACCCATAGCTGTGGATGCTTTAGTGTTTGTTTTCTTTTTCTATTTTCATCATATTCTTCTAGAGACAATACCTTTTTATTGCAGATTTCATGAATATGATGTAACACAAAGATAACTGGAACATAAGACAATACCTAATAACTTCTTCTTTTTCTTAAAGTCCATGCCGTGTGGCTTTGGTAGTCAAATGTCTATCCTCAACCTTCTGTCTCGTGTACTTCCAATCAATTCTGACACACATGTTCCTCCATGCCATGATGTCAAACTGTCTAGAATCTTTGCTCTCAATCTTCCTCTGCCTCTCTTCCCCTCCAACTTTCCTATTGTCACAATGTCCTCCAGTTTTCTCCTTCTCATAACATGACCAAAGAATATAGACTGTCTCTGTTTTATGTGGGCAAACAAGTCTCTCCATGAGTTAGTTTCTAATAAGACATCTTCACTACTTTAAAAAAAAAAATCTGTTCTGGGTATTCATCATTCGTTCATAAAACCCCATTTCTGTAGCTTCCAAACAATTTTTCAGAACTGTCCATAATTCAATTTTTTAATACCTTTTAAGAATTCTCTTTCTCTTTTTAACTGACAAAGAAAGATTCCATTCCTGATTACTGCAGATTATATAAATATGATGCAACACAAAATAACTAAACACATAAACAGCCAATGGTACCTGACTTCACCCATCACTGTGTAATAAGATGCTCTGATATGGATGCTTTCAATGTTGCTTAAAATCATCATAAACTGTTCCCTGGATGGTGGGGTGTTTGTCTGCTGGTGTCTGAAGTTGTACTGAAATTAGACATGTCAATTACCATCACAAATTTGATAATTTAGTGTGACTTATACACTTCACCTAGACCTATCTTCACATAAAGTTCTGAAAAGAAGAAAAAAACCATAATTGTCTTATTAACTGATAAATTTCCCCTCTAGTTACTTCCTAACTGATACCATTAGTATTCGAACTCTGCGCTGGCTGCTGAAGATGAGGATAGAGCACACAAGGGAATGCCCCTAGTGCTGTGATGTCAATTCTTGACTCAACTCAACACTTATACTTCCTATTTTGGTTATTCCAGTATCATGGGTTTGATGAAGCTGCAGGTGATTTGATATTACAATGGTTTCAGTCTTAGTTAAATGCAATGATGGTCTGGTGAGAGCAGTGATGAAGGGTGTGGTTTCCGGAACTCAACAAATATCAAACTACAAACATAAAATCATCATCATCAAGTTCCTTGTCGACTGGCATAGGCGATCATGCCTCTCCACAATCTGCAATCTCCTGCAGTATGTATCAGGTGTGCTGACACACCTCCATGCCATGCAATAAGACTGTCAAGAATCTTCTCTCGTTGTCTTCCTCTATCCCCTCCTTCCACAGATCTTTCCAGTAGTCACAACATGTTCCATTTTCCCTCTTCTCATAACATGGTGTCTCATTCTGATGTCTGTGATAAGTTGTCTTCCGGCTCCCGCCTCTTTCAAAACCTCTTGGTTGCTCTTTTTGGCTGTCCACAGTATTCTAAGCATTCTTTTGTTAAACCACATCTGTGAGGCCTCAAGAAATTGTTTGGCCTGCCTTGTCCAGGATTCACAGCCATATGTTAAAACTGGATGTATGTAGCAAGCAAGAATTCTTTTTCTAACTCTCAATGACAAGGATATATTGCACAGGATGTTCTTCACTCTATGACATGGCTATCAGCGGGTAAGAGGTGCCATAACCTCCCCCCCCTTGCAGGGTAATTCTCCTTAGACAAAGGCTATTGGAGTCAAACCATATACAAACCGGCGGAAGGCAAGGGGAAACCACAGCTGTATTATTCCTAGTAAATCATGCCTCAAAACATTTAATTATATATCAATTAACAAGTACCAACTAACAAATACAACAAAAGACATTTAAGAAAAGAAGCAGCCATGAATCTTTAACAATAACTGACCTCAAATAGGGGCACTTCAGCATTCAAAGATGTGCTGGGCTGTGGCTGCGTGTCCTGGTAGTGAACTATGGTCATATTGTTACCCTGGTAAAAAAAAAAATAAAGTAAAATGTATGATAATATAAAAGATTTTTGTAATATCTTTCTTGTGCCTTTCTAGCTCGCAGTGGAGCAAAGGCCCTCAGCCAACTCCCACCACATCATTCTATCCTTTGCTAACACATGCAGCTCTTGCCCCCCCATCTTTCTAACTTCATTCTCCAGCTCCCTTCTCCATGTGTTTTTTTTTTGACCTTCTTTTATTCCTATGCCATTCCAGGTTCCAATTCTGGAGGTTTTCTTAGGTGAGAGGAGGTATGTCGACGATGCGGACTCCTTTCAGCTTTCTCCACACCATGTCATACTTCTTTGAAGAGGCTTCCCTCATCTTGGTTGGCTGGGTTTTACTTGCTTCTCTTTTTGACTTATCCATGGTTGCTTATAATTCTGTCACTGCAGATTTCATTTAGAATGCTTTTCAAATGTGTCCAACATGGTTTCTATTGTGAACTAAAGATTTAGAAACTGGTGAGTGTTGCCAGACAACTGGTGGTGCCTGATGTGATTAAATACATACATACATATACATACATACACATATACATATACATACATATACATACATATACATACATATACATACATATACATACATATACATACATACATATACATACATACATACATACATATACATACATACATACATATACATACATACATACATATACATACATATACATACATATACATACATACATATACATACATACATATACATACATACATACATACATATACATACATACATATACATACATACATATACATACATACATATACATAATACATATACATACATATACATACATATACATACATATACATACATATACATACATACATACATATACATACATACATACATATACATACATACATATACATACATACATATACATACATACACATACATACATATACATACATACATATACATACATACATATATATACATACATATACACATACATATACATATGTACACACACAAACATATATTTATGTATGTATATATATTTACACACATACATTTATACATATATGTATATATGTACGTACGTGTGCGTTTGTGAGAGACTGCAGGTCTTTTGTAACCGCTGCTTTCATCGATAAAAATATGTGCAGTTGCAGATCACAGATTGTAAGTAAGTAAAGGACCCTTTTCCACGCCTTTAGGCATACAGGGCATTTAGGGCTAGACCTATATTTTACAGACCAATCGGCACAATATGGGTGATGTGGTCATTTTAACGCCGGCTGCCTTTACTTCTCGGTACCCACTCAAGGCTGGGTCGACCTGGGAGCTAAGGTCATTAAAAAAAAAAAACTCTCTGCCAGGGAGGGAACTCATGACCTTCGAATCCACAGCAAGCGTCTAGCCGCTATGACAAGACAACTCCCATTGCATATTGTAGAGAGAGCATAATCGCCCACGTCAGTTGGCAAGGTACTGGATGTTATTGTTTTTGCTGAGACTGCAGTATGTGTCAACGATTTTACACAAGGGGCAGGGATGAACATTCTTTGCTGTTTTCACTGACACAAAAACAGAACAACTCCTTTTCAGGCTGTGACTGTGCTATGTATGTTATCCTCCTGTGCTCCAGTTTAACATATTTGGTGTTAACATATTGAGCCCTGTCATCTATCAGACTTATTTAAGGACCACAGCGCATGCTAGCAACATCATTTTTACAGACCAAGCTGCATGTGCTGAATGATGTAGTCAATACCCTGAATGCGGAAATGAAATAAAAAATTTGGAGATAAGTTCCAGCACTACTCACTTTGAGAATGATATCAGGCAGAATAACACCTTCAGTTTCACGACCTCGAGGTAGTGTGAACAACGCAGTATATTTGAGTTTGCCACCATATGAGTTGATCTGAAAGAAATAACAACAACAGTGTTATCTTTCAACTCATCAACCGTATACCATAATTATCCTGTGTTACTACAACACTAAGAAACACAAACAGAACTTAAATCTGCTTTTTTCTTCTTCTTTTCTTTAGACCTGGGTTGTCTTTTAGCTTCTGAAGAGGGGTCCTGTGCGAGCCTTGGGGTGTGCAAGGTAGATGCTGGCCTTCAGTCTCAAATCTTTCAACTATCCGTTGCTCGCCTGGGTGAACTCTAGCTCTGCTTCACTCATGTCTAAATTCTCTCTCATTCACTATCTGATAGTAGTCTTGAAAAATGTATAAACCATTTAATCTGTTGTATCTTGATGCGCTTTATCCACTGGTTCTGTCCCAACTTGCTCAGCTTAAATCTCATATGGTATATCTATGATGTGTTTAATCTGTTGCTGTTCTTCCTCCTCTTTACTAAGTTTCTTTTTACATATCTGAAAACTGTCAGGTGGTCATAGGTTTACAATTCCCATCGAGGAGGATTTGAATAACATGATCTGGGCTGCCACGATGACCCAGGCCAAACAAGTTACCAACAGGGCGCCTTTTATAGGCATTATTTTTTGTACTCAGAATTTCTTTAACAGACACTGTCTGGTGACTACTGGTATATTTGTGATTCACTTTTTGGTGACTTAAGTTAGTTAGTTCCATATCCTGTACAGGACGTAGCAGAACCAACCCCAACAGCCCCTGGCTGTTGTGTGATTTTCTAGGGATATTTACATCCAGTAGTTTGCCATTTCTTTCTGGATGGTTGGCTTTCTTGATACCACTGCCAAAACCAATGCAAGGCACATGGCCCGCATCTGGGATCGAACCCGGTATCCCAGCATTACGAAGCGTTTGCATCAACTTAGCCACAGAGCCGACTTTTGGTGAGTACCATCATTTAAAAAAAAGAAAAACACACACCATGAAATATCTAAAGAAGGGGCAGGAAAGAGTTGGCGGTGGGAAGGTATGTGATATTTACATGACCCACAGAATGACAGATGGCTAAAACAATTATGGTAATCATCATATTCTGGAAATGCCTAAATGCATAGAATTAGAACTTTAATGGATTTTTTTTAAACATTAAATATATTATAATGCTGATTATACAAGAGAGTGAAAGAGAGAGTTCATAACAACATACCTTTCTTCCAAGATATGGAGCTGGAGCTACCCAATACAAGTTGGCACCTTCTAGAACATTCTCTGCAGTACTTAGTCGGATAGTATTCCGAGCTTCCTGTACAGTATAATCTCCTGAGCCAGTTACTGTCCAGCCTGTCATGTCAGTGAGCTGTAAGATAAACAACAAGTCATGATTTAGTATGTGTTTTAACATATGTCAGTTATAAAACCTGCTGACTTTTCTATGCCAAAGGAATTATAAGTATGTCTGATGTGTGTTATTTTAAAGACTGTTCTTCCATAATTACATAATGTTTTATGTTCTATAATCAAGATCAGTTACACATCGCACTGATGTTAGAGTTACTGTAAAAGACATGAAGTGAAGAGGGAGAAGAGAGAAGACTGAAATATGACAGAAGGAGAGAGGAATAAGAGGAAACAAAACAGTCAAGAAAAAATGAACAGAAAAAAAAGGAAACAGGAGTGGGGTTGTATTAAGGGAGAAGATAAGTGACAAGTGACAAAGAATAAATAAAAAGATGAAAAAAAAGGGGAGGTGGGAGAGTTAGAAGACGAAGTGAGGATATGAATGAGAGAGATGAAAAGACAGAAAAAAGGAGGGGGGGGGGGAAATGGAGTAAGGAGATGAATGAGAGAGGATAAATAAAAAGACCAAAAGAGGACAGAGAAAAGGGATAGAGTGCGGAGAGAGAAGAGAGAGAGAACAAAGGGAACAGACTACACATGCAAAATGTCAAATAAGGAAACCTACCAAAGCCACACATTTATGTGTGAAGAGCAGCAGTTTAGGAAAATAGAAACGCATACTCAAAAGAAAAGTCTGAAAAGCAAAACCTATATAAAACTGGTTATGTGCTATTATTTGGGTACAAATATCATAGTTAACTAATTCTACAGGGCAAATATCCTGAGGGTGGGGGTGGGGGGGGGACCCCACCAATCTGTCTGAGAGAGAGAGGGTAGGGGGGGAATCCCACCAATCTGTCTGAGAGAGGAGAGGGGGGGGGGAACCCCACCAATCTGTCTGAGAGAGAGGAGGGGGAAACCCCACCAATCTGTCTGAGAGAGAGGGGGGGACCCCACCAATCTGTCTGAGAGAGAGAGAGGGGGGGGAACCCCACCAATCTGTCTGAGAGAGAGAGAGGGGGGGGGAACCCCACCAATCTGTCTGAGAGAGAGGGGGGGGGGGAACCCCACCAATCTGTCAGAGAGAGAGAGAGGGGAGAGAGAGACAGACAGAGAGACAGACAGACAGTCTGAGAGAAGAGAGAGAGAGAGAGGGGGGGAACCCACCAGGGACGAGAGAGGAGAGACCAAGAAGAGAGAGGGGGGACAGACAAAGAGAGAGGGAGGGGGGAGAGAGAGAGAGAAAGAGAGAGAGAAAAGAGAGGGAGAGAGAACCCAACCAGAGAGAGAGAGAGAGAGAGGGGAGACGACCCCACCAATCTGTCTGAGAGAGGGGAGAGAGGGGAGAGAGACAGAGAGTCTGAGAGAGAGAGAGGGAGAGAGAGACAGAATCTGTCAGAGAGAGAGGGGAGAGAAAGAGACAGAGAGGGAGAAAGACAGAGAGAGAGAGAGAGAGAGAGGGAGGGGGAGAGAGAGAGAGAGAGAGAGAGAGAAAGAAAGAGAAAGAGAGAGAGAGAGAGAGAGAGAGAGAGAGAGAGAGAGAGAGAGAGAGAGAGAGAGAGAGAGAGAGACAGAGAGAGAGAGAGAGAGAGAGAGGAGAGAGAGAGAGAGAGAGAGAGGAACATATATACAATTCTAAAACATAAACTTTCAATAATTCCCATTCATTTCAGTACTGCCCCAAAACAAAGTAAATTCATTGTGCTCAAATGTTTTGTTTGTGTCTGAATTATAATGGTATTAACTGCCAGGAATGGATTTAACATAATTTACATATTTGACAAACTAATTTCTTCTTTGCTCATTTGATATTTATGCCTTTTTGTCTACACATCCAGCTACTTAGGGCATTAGTTGAGTATGTTAGCCTTCCTAGGGGAAAAACATCTGATATTGTCTTAATAAAGTCGATTGACTTTAACTGCTGAGCATCGACAAATTTGATTAATCACACTTAAAATCATACATACCACATCCCAGCTGAGCTCAGCAGTGTCACATCTGGTTGTATGACCAAAGCAGAAACATTGGATACAGCCTTTAGGATTCTCCGCACTGAGGCTAAATGTGCCGTCAACACAAGAGCTACACCTTGGACCTTCAACATTATCTGAGGATGAAGATAGTAAAAATCATTAAAGTTAAAAATGTACTAAAGCTTTCAGTGACAGAAAAATGGTTGAAAGTGCAACTGAGTAAATAATTAATGTTACTTATTTGATGTTTAACTCAAGTATAGCAGCAGAGGAAAAAATAACATCAGAAAAACTCTGCAACAGCATTATGTGTTTATGATCAAGGCAGCCAGATGAGCAAGAAGTATAATCTTATATCTCCCTCCGTAAAAGAGGAAGCGAAGAAGAAGCAGAAAAATAGCACTATATTGAGTGAAGAGTAGAAAGCATTCATCAGAATAGAAAACATGGACAATAACAAACTACATAAAAGACTATATGTAATAATCTAGGTTTCAGATTCAGGTCAACTGCCTGTCAAAAGAATACTTGAAAACAAACAGTGCTGGTGTGTTCCTCACTGAATTGTCATGGATAGACAACAAACAGGAAGTGACCCAGGAAAACAAAAAAAAATAGAAGTGGGAGGTTTAGAGGTTAGTTTGGGAAAATAAGCTACTAAAAAAAATAATCAGATGAATGTGTTTTTAAGGCCATAAGGAGATTGAGAATCTAACTGAAGGATAAGAAGATTGTTCAGGGAACCATACATTCTTCAGTGGAAAAGCAAGACTCAATAAATAAAGCCTACGTACATTACTTTTACGGGGGCAGCATATAACTTAGAACATAAAACACACTATGTACTTTCTAAAATAATGGGCCAAATGATTATCACAAAATCGTATCACATCATGCGTTGTTTGGGACATATAGGCAGTATTTGATCAGGAATGGTGCGTTGGGACTGAAATACACATGTAAATGTACGCCTGAAGAAGTAAATAAAAATTGCCTCCAAATACAGCAAACAGATAACTTTAAATAAAGCTAACAGATTATTTTAATGGGAGGTGATTAAGTAAGGCTGTATAATGCATAAGAAATAGACATGCTAACAACAAACCTTGCACAAGCATCGTGCAGTAACTTTATCACAAATTTGTTCCTCAGTTCCACGGGTATCACAGCCACACTCTTCACAGTAAGGGAATGAATGGTGGCCTGCCAAACAAGTATCACAACGCCGCCCACCAACACCAGGCTTGCACCTAGTGTATCACAAACATTATAATTATAGCATATGTCCATTCATCTCACATTTACCTTTTTGATAAGATTTGGTTAAACAAAAATATTTTTGTGCATAATCAAACATAGCAGGTTTGTCTGGTCACTAACTACACTCATGTTGTTTTCTTCTTGTTCCATCAATAATCATCATCAATCTGCTAGTTCTTTACAGAACATTGCTCTTGTCATGGCACACCTGAAAGTCTCCCGTTTCTCCAGTCCTTTGTGTTTTCATAGCCAGTGCATCTTTAATGGCTTACATCCACCTTCGCAGAGGTCTGTTGTGGAACAATCAGCGCTCTGTCCCCATCTTCAGCAGAAAGCGAAGAGTTCCAATTCTGATGGTACCAGCAACTGTCTGAATATATATTCGTCTTGCATTTCCTTGAGTGTTGGGCATTGGCCAGATTCCCTGGTAACTAATTCCCTGCTGCTCTATTCTCCACAGACCATAAAGATCTATCTATGCCTCTGCACTGTTCCACTCACTCCAAAAGGACCCTCACAACATCTAGCCTGTCATACACGAGTTCACCAACAGGTGGTGCAAAACTGGGCAGTCCATGCCTCTTCATTTCCAAAAATACCGGCTTATTCTTATTAAACTTACATATAATACTTTATTTGTTTTGATATTTATTGTATATTTATTCATCACAATGTACTGAATGTCAGTCTGATTCTTAACATGGGATCTTAACTCTAATGAGCAACTGTCAGATTCTTTAAAAAAAAGGTCTAGAATAAATGAAAATAGGTCTCTCGTATGGGTTTCAGGGCCCCTATTGTGGGGAAAACAAGGACAGATCTGCAGCCTCCCCCCAACAAGCATGATGTAGGAGTCGACTAACTGGGGGCATCCTTTGAAGTCAGATTACATCTGCCTGAGATGCAATGAACCAAAAGTCTGCAAAAAAAAAAGTCAAATGAGTGAAACAGATGTGCACACGAAACTCAGGTTTTGGAACAAGACTAAAGTCAGAAGGTGGACAAACAGAGAACTTTTCACCCGAGTTTACAGCCAGTGAACATGAAGAAGAAGAAATGAAAACAGGACATAACATTATTCTTCCAGACAATATTTGTTTTGCAACCAGGAACTCATTTCTACAAGATACAAGTAATACAAGACTCACTTGCACTGTCCGGTGATCTGGTCACAGTTTAGGTCACCAAATAAGACTCCATCATAATTACAGGTACAACGCTGGGGAAGAAAAACATAAGCATATGCTGATTAAATAGTTATACTAACTTGAACAAAAAAGTTAGTTGTGTATCCTTTCTTTATTAGTTGTGTATCCTTTACAGGACGTTGCAGAACTAACCTCAGCAATTTTTTTTGGGGCTGTTGCTGTTTTTTTTTTTTTCTGGGCAAATTTACATTCAGTAGTATGCCATTGCTTTCTAGATGGTCTGCTCTTGATACCACTGTCAAAACCAACACAAAATAGTCTGCTGACAAATCGCCTGCAGCTGGGATCACGTTCGCAATGCCTAAACCACAGATTCTGACCAAAGGAGATACAGACAATAAATTGCACAATTTATTCCTTGGATAAATTTTGCTGTATTTCATCAGGTTCATACTGCAACTACAACTAATTTAAATGAAGCAAAAAATTAAATCCTTCTAGCTGAAACACAAAATGACTACATAAAAAAATAACTGCCCTTTGACTAGGGCAAACCCACTGTGTTTTTATCTTTTTGGAATGATACAGGTACTCAAGTGAATTCTTGGGAACCGGATGCCAGGGACTGTGTTGCATGAATTACCTTTGATGCCCCCCTCCCCCACCCCAAAAAATCATAATGTTATAATTGTGGAAGTCTTTTCTTAAAATGTGCAGGACTTGTCAGTCACACGCGCCATTGCCATGCCCCTATACAGTACTGTGCCGAGGCACAGATAGAACTATTACGGTCTGAGCATAATGGCACTGCGAGGAGTTTCCAGGGGATCTAGCCGACGCTCAACACTCGGGGAAAGGCGAGACATTCAGACATTTACTGGTACCCTCAGAATTTTAACTCTTTGCTTGCTGCTGTAGATGGGGACAGAATGCTTATGGGGGTGTCTCGAGTGCTGTGATGTCGATTCAACATTCAACAGTACCATATAAAATTATCATCTGTACAGAAAGAAAGGGGCCAACAATAACTCTGAACATTTTCATTATATTTTCCAGCGTTTCATGTTTTTACTGTTATTTTCTCATGAGTGTTTTCAATTCCCCTTGTTACAGTCTCCTTTTTATCCCTAGCATTCATGAAGTGAAAAGATTAAAGTAAACCACATATGCAAACATCTAATATTTCTACACAATCCACATCTCTTTGCTTAAAACATGCTAAAGAACTGAAAATAAAGCTTACCTGGCATCCAATGAGGGCATCATAGCCATAAGCCTCTGGTTCACACCTCTCACATCGATCACCTTCAACCCGGGGTGGACAGATACACTCACCTGTAACTTCATGGCACAGACCAAACGGACAATTGCAAGCTGAAAATTCAGTTAATGCTCTCATTATCATTAAAACAATTATGATTATTTTGCATCCACACATGGATGGTGTATATATACACCCGTACATATATGGGTTTAGGAATCCATACGGATAACAATGGAAATGGGATGCTGAGGAGGGCTGTAGGAGTGATCAGAAGAAATATAATCAGAAAAAAGGTCATAAGAGAAAATGCCGGCAATGAACTAATTCTAAATTGAGTACAAAGACAGCAAACCAACTGGTCTGCCCTCTTAGAGAGAATGACTTGTGAGGCCATACCATACAAGGAATACACCAAAAGAGGAGAAAGACATGGAGCACAAGGTAGACTAAGAACAAGAAGGAAAGATAACATCATAGAAACTCTGCAGCATGATAGGTCTATGATCAAAGCAGCCAGGAGAGCAAGAAGCAGAACCGTGTATGTCCCTTGATAGCTGAAGTGGTAAAAGAGGCAGTGAAGAAGAAGAAGATACAGAAAAATTTCTATGATACAGGAGTCTATGATAATCCGGTCTACAATTTTCAAACCCAAACAGATAAATTATGGCTCTAATTTTCAAATCCAAACAGATAAATGATGGCTCTAATTTTCAAATCCACAGATAACTTACGTCTGCAATTGGGGAATCCATAGAAACCTGGCCTGCATGCTGAGCACTGGCGACCAATGATGTTGTCTCGACACTGGCACTGACCCCCAAACTGGTCACAGGTGAAGCTGAGAGAGCCATCTGCATTACAGTTACAGTCCAGAGCTCCATTGTTGAAGGTGGTTGTTAGCGTGAAGACCCCTTGACGGCAAAATTCTATGTCAGTTCTGCCAAAAGATAAGAAGTCAGGCATGCACCAATTATTTTAATGCTATAATTTATATTCAACGTGTGAGGTGGTTCATGGTTAGTGTGCCTGTTCACAAAGTTGAGATTTCAGTGTTAAATGGATGTGAATCTTCACAAGTCAGGCACTTGAGTCAGTTTATAACAGTGGTTTTCAACCATTTCCAAGTACATCTCTCAAGTACCTAAGCAATACCTATCAAATAAAGTACCCTGGTTCTATGTGTGGTAAGACCTATCAAATAAAGTACCCTGGTTCTATATGTGGTAAGACCTTTCAAATTAAATTTCCCTGGTTCTATGTGTGGTAAGACCTATAAAATGAATTCCCCTGGTTCTATGTGTGATAAGACCCTTCAAATGAATTCCCCTGGTTCTTTGTGTGGTAAGACCTACCAAAAAAATACCCTGGTTCTATGTGTGGTAAGACTTATCAAATAAAGTACCCTGGTTCTATGTGCTCCTGTATGGTATTCAATAGGCCAGGATATAATCATATTTAAAAAACAGCATTGGGGTGTGGGGGGGGGGGGATTTTTATGACCCTGATTGGTCAAAAAAATTCTGAGTACATTTAACAGGAACTTGGAGAAAAACATCCACATAAATCAAAGTGTCAAATAACATAAAAGGAACAATTATCAACACTGGTCATTTAGTGTCCAAATATCAATTTCATGTGAATCTCCATCTCTGATATCTGTTAAAATGAGTGCTGGATGTATTTCAGAATTTAATTTTAAAAAAAAAAACTGGGAAAGAAACTGATCACCTCACTTCATTCAAAACTGCTATCCCTATCTCATTATCTGTCATTGGACTACCTTATAAACCAGTAGTTTTCAATATAAAATTGAAAGGAAGTTTCAAAAGGGGAGAGGGAAAATGAGTAGTAAAGTTTCTCAAGTAAAGTATCCTGCCAGATGGCACAGACCAATATATTTCTCCTTAAATCTTGGTCCCTGATATTCTGGATGCACTTACTGATGATTTTCCTCCATGCTCACTGGGACCACCCAGCATCCTTTCTCTGTCTGTTCATGCCACTTCTACCACTGATCTTTCCAGTTGTCACAATGTTCTCCAATGCCTGACTTCTCATCCCATGAACAAAAAACACTGTCTCTTAAAGCTGCTACATACAATGTTCTAATTTTATTAGCTTGTTTCAGGCAATTGTTATTAGGTACTCTGACTGTTTAGCAACTGTTATAAGTTACTCTGACTGTTTAGCAACTGTTATAAGTTACTCTGACTGTTTAGCAACTGTTATAAGTTACTCTGACTGTTTAGCAACTGTTATAAGTTACTCTGACTGTTTAGAAACTGTTATAAGTTACTCTGACTGTTTAGCAACTGTTATAAGTTACTCTGACTGTTTAGCAACTGTTATAAGTTACTCTGACTGTTTAGCAACTGTTATAAGTTACTCTGACTGTTAGCAACTGTTATAAGTTACTCTGACTGTTTAGCAACTGTTATAAGTTACTCTGACTGTTTAGCAACTGTTATAAGTTACTCTGACTGTTTAGCAACTGTTATAAGTTACTCTGACTGTTTAGCAACTGTTATAAGTTACTCTGACTGTTTAGCAACTGTTATAAGTTACTCTGACTGTTTAGCAACTGTTATAAGTTACTCTGACTGTTTAGCAAACTGTTATAAGTTACTCTGACTGTTTAGCAACTGTTATAAGTTACTCTGACTGTTTAGCAACTGTTATAAGTTACTCTGACTGTTTAGCAACTGTTATAAGTTACTCTGACTGTTTAGCAACTGTTATAAGTTACTCTGACTGTTTAGCAACTGTTATAAGTTACTCTGACTGTTTAGCAACTGTTATAAGTTACTCTGACTGTTTAGCAACTGTTATAAGTTACTCTGACTGTTTAGCAACTGTTATAAGTTACTCTGACTGTTTAGCAACTGTTATAAGTTACTCTGACTGTTTAGCAACTGTTATAAGTTACTCTGACTGTTTAGCAACTGTTATAAGTTACTCTGACTGTTTAGCAACTGTTATAAGTTACTCTGACTGTTTAGCAACTGTTATAAGTTACTCTGACTGTTTAGCAACTGTTATAAGTTACTCTGACTGTTTAGCAACTGTTATAAGTTACTCTGACTGCTGTTTGCCTTCCAACAAAAGCTTCAGATGTAATATCTTTGCAACAAGTAAGGGACACTTTTACACACCTTTAGGCGTAGTATTGGGCATACAGTGCTAGTGCAGGATATGTATTTTATACAACAATCGACACTCGGTGGGTGATATGAGCAAGATCACACTGGCCACCTTTACTTCCCAGGACTTTACCTGGTGTCTAATTAAGGCTAGGTCAAATAGGAACCAAGATCATGTTTGAAACAACTCCAGCTACATGCATATTTAAGCCCACAACCTTTGGATCTAGAGGTGAGCATATGGCTGCTACACCATAGCTACTCCCTTGCTACTTCTAAGTTCTTCCTTTTTTGTTGCATACACAATGTTCTATAAATACACACTATGAATTAAAACAGATCACACTTGTCAGCATCACACACCTTAATTGGAAGCCTTCATCCACACACAAGCTGAGGAAGTCTTCAGACTTGTCAATGGGTGAGAAATCCAAATAATCCTTAGAAAACTGATCCGCAGGCACAATGAGAAGGTAATCCTGAAAATATATAGTTTATGTACATGTAGTCTGGAATGAAAGTTAACACAGAGTTTCGATGGCAGAAATGAAATACTAACCAAACCTGTAGGTACTTAGTTCTCTCCAAACGACGAGGTTAAGAGTTAATAACTGACAGCACAGCTTTTAAAGCATTCTCATCCCCCATCTTCAGCAGTCAGCACAGAATTTCAGAGCATGTTGCCTATTCTATAAATGTTGAATGACTACCAGATCCTCTAGTCAGTCAAAGGTGGGGTATGGGTGCTCACAGTCCCTGCTGTAAGTAGACTATTTACGTGTCACAAGTCTCCTTGTCTGCATTCATTTTCAACTAGTTTCACGTTCGATTCCCCACTCCACTAGCCCGGCTGTTACACAAACTGGTGGTGCCATAGTTGGCTAAGAATTTGCGCATGGCCATTATGTTAACTACATGTGTCAATTCATCATCACTAAAATTAACTCAAACATCTGTTTATGGGGGCAGCTCTTTGAGTTTGCTTTCTAAACAGTTACAATCCCCTGCCAACGAGATCTGCCTTCACAGAACAAGAGATGGATAATGCTTAGAGATTCATTACTAGCCTAAGTTCATTCTGAAGACAGCGTCTAGTATTTAAACTACTATTTCCAAATTAACCAAAACCTCCACTTACCAGCCAAATCTGTCCTCCTTGTGTGCCATTGAAAACTGCTCTAACTTCAGGACCTGTTAACCTCAAGGTGCCCCCACCTGACTGGTCAAATGTGATGGTGCCTCTACAGCCAACTTGAGATGGGCAAAAGTGAGGATTGAACACTCCTGTCAAAGAAATAAACTCTCATTAGAATATTATAAGTCAATAAATTAATACATATGTGATGGCATCACCGTGCTTGCGTGGTGAAGGATAAGTATATCTGTTTATTGCCACGAATACCTAGATTGAATAATGAACTCCAAACCTAAATAATTTTCTTCAAATACTTTTACCAGTTGATACAAGTGATTTGTCATGCCATAAATTTATGAATTAGTTCAACTTTTCAATAAAATGATCTATTTTCATATGTTGTCATCAGATAATCACATATCTATTCTTTGTGCTGTACCCAGACTCTGTTTCCATTAATCTCAGGGTAATTTTTCTATTTAACTAGACAAGTTCACACTTTTGCCAAGAACATTGTCATGGTGAGGTGTCTTCTTCTTAGCATTCACCAGCTACAAACTGCGGTAAAAAGTTCTGATTTTGTGGTCTACTTCTGGGCTTTAGTCTTGTTCCAGAACTTGAATTCTGTATGCACATCCATTTGACAGATCTGTTTATCTGTATGCAGACTGCAGGTTTCCACATCTCTCAGGCAGAAGCACACCTACTTTTGAGGTAAGGCGTCTAAAAAGTATGCTAAAGGTGACCAAACAGTATGTTAAAAGTGTCTAAGAAAAGCCTTCATCATTAGGCTAAAGAAGACAAATGCTGTCTTACCTGATGAGACCTTTCCATCCACATGGACAGAGACAGGAATGGAGAGTCCAGGTTCTCCAGGCATGTAGTAGTGGACGATAAACACATACTGGCCTGGTTTAGTCACTCTACCAAACAGCTCTAAAGGCACCTGAGGGTAATATATTTAAACATAATGACAAGTTCTATTAGATGGATGTGTTTTTACTCCTTCTGTCTTTTCAAAGTCAATGCAGCAAGGACAAACAATGTGAATACAAAAAGAGCACCTTCTTTTATCAACGAGTGTATTAGATATTCGTTTGTAGATCTGAGAATCAGAAAAATCATACATAGCTGTCACCATCATCTTAATATATACATACATAAAGGTCCTTTGCAGAACACTGTTCCCATCTTGGCCAACCAGAAAGTCAATAGGTAGGTCTTTTACCAGTTCCTCTCCTTATGCATTTTCATGCATATATTTTGAATATTCTTGTCCACTTTCATACTGGTCAATCCCTGCCTGTTCATCCAGTAACGATGATCTTTGTTACTGTTCTTTCTATGTCAATTCAGCATTTATTGAGGCCTCAATATTTCAGTTTCTAAGATTTAATGAAGTTGACAAGCCATCCAGTATGTTTCAAATTTCTTTTCAGGGTATTCAAAGAATTCTTCTGCAACTGTACTTACAACAATACTGACAGAATATTATGTTAAGCAATTCTACTGATCCAAATCAGCATAAATTAAATACATTTATTAGCAATACTAATAAATATCAAACTTGCAAAACAAATGTTAGTAAACAAAATAAAATATAACTAAAGTGAGACTCATCAAAAGAACTTGAAAAAAAACTAGGAGGTGAAACAATGAATTACAAGTTGAACATAACGGATGTCTACAAGAATAAATAACGGTAACAATAAATAATAATTTACTGTGGAACAGAGAGATAAAGAAATACAGTCAGGATTGAAAATACAAAGACAAGAGAATTTAAATTAAGTTATATAAAAAAGAATCCAAAGAATTTTGAAAATACAATGAAGGAAAATATAATACGCTGGCTGAGTAGCAATACTCCATGGTAACTTAGTTAGTTAGCTAGTTAGTTAGTTATTCCTCTTGTGCCAAAGATGGCGCATAGGGCAGAGGTCATAGCTTTCCACGTCTGTCGGTTCTTTGCCACTTGATGTAGGTCTTGAGTGCGACTGAGACCTATGGTTGAGCTCTCCCTTGTGATGGTTCTACAGAGAGTTTCTTTTGGTCTTCCCTGTTTTCTTTTACCCTCTGGTGACCATATGAAGGTTTGGTGGGGAAGTCTCTGTATGTCCATTCTGAGTACGTGACCGATGTAATTCCAGCGACGCTTTCTAATAAAATCAGACACATATTATTGTTTTGTTTCCTGTCTTATAGATGTATTGGACCTAAAGTCCGACCAGTGAACATTCAATAGCTTTCGGAGGCATCTATTCTCGAAAGCGACTAGTTTCTTATCGATTGATACTGATGATTTCCAACTCTCACAACCATAAGTTAGCACTGGGATCACACAGGAATTGAAGACCTTAAGTTTCGTGTTGTTGCTGAGTGATCTTGACTTCCAAATGTTTGACAGTTTGTTAAAGGCACTTGATGCTAACGCGATTCAAGTCGTTAATTCTGATGTTGTATCTCCCGCAGAGGTTATCTTGCTCCCTAAGTATGTGAAGCTGGTGATTTTTTCAAGAACAATATCCTTTAGTTTGATGTCTTTCGACTCGTTGGTAAGATCGATGATTTTCGTTTTGGCTGCGTTGACCTGAAGGCCGATTTGGCTTGAAATATTCTGGAGGCGGTCCATTTTTTCCTGAGCTTCTAGATGTGTTGTGCTCAGGAGTGCTAGGTCGTCAGCAAAGTCAAGATCTTCGAGAACTTTGTCGACCCATTTGATGCCTAGATGTGTGTCCTGTGTGCATTTGCGCATGACCCAATCGAGTGCTATTCCGAAAAGCATTGGTGACAAGACACATCCTTGTTTCACGCCTGTTTCTACTGGGAACCAATCAGAGTTACCAGATTCCGTTCTAACAAGGCAGCGGGAATCGGTGTAGAAGGCCTTTATAATATTGACATATTTATCTTGGAAACCATAGATTGTGAGTAGCTTCCAGAGTGTAGGGCGGTGTATGCTGTCAAAGGCCTTCTGAAAATCAACAAAGTTGATGATGAGTTGGGATTGAAACTCTACTGACTCTTCTACGATGGTTCTGAGTGTGAATATATGGTCGATGCATGACCGATTCGGTCTGAATCCTGCTTGTTCTTCTCGGAGTCTTGCATCTATTGGCTTTTTTAGTCTCTGCATTAGCATGCTGCAGAACAGTTTTCCTGGTACGGAGAGTAGGGTGATACCACGCCAGTTGTTGCAGTCTGCTAAATCACCTTTTTTGGGCAGTTTGAATATAACACCTTCTTTCCACTGTTGCGGTGGGGATTCATTTAGCCAAACATCATTGAACAGCTGTAGCAAATATTGTAAGGTGTTTTCGTCTGCTGCCTTTAACATTTCAGCTGAGATTTCATCTGCGCCAGTAGCCTTATTCTTCTTTAGTTTTTTTATTGCTGATTTAAGTTCTAACATTGTGAATGGTTCACAGGTAGCATCTAGAGGTGGCATAGTTTCTTCTTCGTCTATATTGGGAACAGTGTCGGGTTGTGGCCTATTTAATATTTCTCTGAAATGTTCTGCCCATCGTTGCTTTTGTTGTTCTTCAGATAATAATAATTTACCCTGTTTGTCTTTGATGGGTGCGTTTGCTGTAGGTGTATGGTTGCACAGCTGTTTCATGATGTGGAATACAGCTTTATTGTTCCCAGTTCTGGCAGCCGTTTTAGCATCGCAAGCTAGGTTGTGTATGAAATCTTGTTTATCTTTTCGTGCACTATGTTTCACTTCTTTATCTAACAAGGTGTACCTTTGTTTGACTTCATGGTAACTTAGAGACTGAAAATGATTATTATATATAATGAAAATTTTCATTAACTCTGCTTCTGTCTGAGAGTGGTAGGGAGAAAGACAGAAAGAGAGACAGACAAACAGACAGAATATTAAACAGTATCAGGAAATATGTCCACCAGTAAAACTCTCACTTACAGCTTGTAAAACCTCGTGGGTCTCACATTCATCTATCACAGCCTCTTCCTGAGCTGGACAAAATGTCTTTTCCTGTTAACAAATCAATGCATGTAAATCAGGCACTGAAAAAATCCTGAACATGCATGTTCAAACATAAATACTAAACAATTTACTTTAAAAAAAAAAGTGTCACTGATGCTAATTATGATGAATAGTTCTTTTTCTTCACTTCTTTTTTTTTTAACGCTTCGAGTGTCAACGGATAAATAAGGTTCTGCTTCTTGCTCCTCTGGTCGCTCTGACCATAGAGTTTCTCTGATGTTATCTTTTCTTCTTGTTCTTGGTCTACCTTGTACTCTGCACCATTTTCCTCTTTTGGTGTATGCTTTGTATAGTAGAGCATTTCAAGGCACTTTCTCTAAATGGGCAAACCATTTGACTTTTTTTTGTGTGTGGTAAGTAATTTAGAATTGCTTCTGTGTCAATTGTTTCTCTTATGACCTTATTCCTGACTTTAGTCTCTTCTGGTCACTTCTGCAGCCAAATTATGATGAATATCATCTATAAAGTGTCAAATGTTTTTTTGTATTCTCTTTCTTTTATCTTTGTAGCAAACCTGGTAGTACTCTTCATATTCCAAGTCAATAAACCACAACATACATTTATTCCATGACATAGTCGAATACAAGGACCTAGATACATTCTGGAAAAAAAAATGTGTCTAGGCCTCCTTTGTCTTTGCATTCACCAGCTGTAAACTGGTGGAAAGTTCTGGTTGTTCGTCCACATCTGGACTGCAGTCCTGTTCCAGAACCTGAGTGTTGCATATGCATCCATTTGACAGATCTGACACATCTGTGTGCAGACTGTTGGTTCCTTGCCTCTCAGGCAGATGCACCCCGACTTCACAGGAAAATCCCAATTAGTCAACTTTTGGGTAGGCAGTGGGTCTATTTTAGTTTTCTCTATAATAGGGCCCCGGAACCCACATTGGAGGGGGGGGGGGAGGGAGGGGGTCTAAGCCTCAACACACAGACTGAAGTGTCTGCAACCTTAGATTTAAATACATAGATAAGGCACTATCCTTTGTCCTTACCCACATAGGACTGCAGGTTACACCTGGCAGATATGGGTGCCCTAATTATAACTTCTCTGGAGGTTAAACAAGGTATCAGGATTTGCCTTGTTGGTCTGCTGCCCAGAAATAATTTTTTTTATATAAATATCTCAGAATAGTAAGGTAAATCTTTAGGTAACATCCCAGAGGGACACACTGATTGATCGATTACTATCCTTTGATGTGGCTAATGGAAATTGCCCCCTATTGAATGCCAGTCTAAGAAGGAGTCCTATGCTCATCCCTCTTTTCAAATGATTCCCAGCTCCTATTCTTCAAGAGACTCCAAAGCCAGTCATGCAGGACCACCTAGTCAAACTCAGTGATCCTATGACCCTTTACATACAAATTCCTACCTAGTCACACTAAGTCATGTTCTATAAAATAATGAAGACTTCTTTATCTTCTTCTTTGAATTCACTGGCTGTAATTTCTGACAGAAAGTTCTGGTTCCTTCAATTCTGGATTATAGTTTTGCATACACATCCATTTTAAAGATCTGGCTAGTTTGTAGGCAGTCTAGTAGTTCACTTCCTGTCAGGCAGATGCAATCTGACTTTAGAGGAATCACCCCACCCCTAATGAGTTGACATTCCTGACAAGCTTGCTAGGAGGTTATGGGTCTATCTTTTCCTCCCCTCCCCCACCGGGGGGCCCTGGAACATGACAACTATATGGCCTTAAAAGTTTAGTTATTTTCCTTTCTGCTCAATATTTTTTTTACACTAATCTACATCATCATCTCAAAGCTAATCACAGTGTCTGTTAAGGTCGGGCCTTGGCTCAGTGCTCAAATTCCTATGTGCATTAACTATTTTTATGTGACATGATCTGTTTACACTTTCACCCACAGATCACTAAAAAAAAAAAGTCACAAACCCATGAGGATTCCTAAAATAATCCTTCAAAATACAAATAAAAACTATTTTACACAGGTTTCAAATAAATTTTAAAATTTAGTTATCTACATTCTGCAATTTTTTTCTTCTTCTAAATTTAGGGAGTAATCAGTCAATACCAACAGATGCATTAAATGGAATACATTAGCCATGGATAAAAAATTATATATATATATAGGGTAACCCATAGCAAGACCTCTATCACTGAGGCTACATGAAATTTTCACAACACAATGGCTTTAAAAATGACCCCCCACACCCATAAAAATGCTATTTTTAGTAAATGTCTTCATGTCTGGGCCTCGTAGAGACATTGCAGGTGTAAATACAACCAATGAAATATAACCACATTTTTCTAGAACAGATGACTGCAGAAATGCCAAAACAACAGCATCTATGGGACTGTGTCACAACTGGAAGTAACTAGATTTAGGCTTCTCGGGGCAAAAGGGCAAACTGCTCTATTTTACATGCACGAGAGCTGACTGTTTTTTCTAAGTCTGTCTACTTCGCTTTCTGTCACTGAAGACTGTCGCTAATTATGCTACCACTGGCTTACCTCTTAGGGTTATTGGGGGTGCTTGAAATTCTGTACTAAGGTACAAAATTGAAGTGCTGAGTTTGGACTATTCCACTGTTATAACTTCTCTTAGTACTCACCACAAGTTTAAGTGTATCATTCAAGTTGACCAGTCCTACAGCTGGGTCAAGAATGTTAGGTGGCAGTTCTTTGGCTAAAAAGTTTTCGTTTGGACTGTGCTCAAAGTCAATGCGCACAGTCCCTACTGGCCTTCCGTAAGAAGTCGGAACACATCTAAACAAGAGAAATAGAGTAGAAGCTCAAAATTAGTCACAAATAAAACAGTAAAATCTAAAAATGTTACTGCAAAATTATATCGCATTAGATTTCTTTGGTCACGGAATGCAAACAATATAGAGCACTTACTTTAAATTATTTGGAAGTGGCAGAGATGTGGTTTTATAGACAAATAATAAGAATACCCTGGACAAATTATGTTTTTTGTAAACAGTAATAAAGATGTCTTGAAAGAAACTGACTGCCCACATCAGAAGAAGGTAACCTACAATCTTTAGTCTTGCCTTGAGAAGCAGAAAACTGGAGTACATCATGTCAGTGGGAAAGTTGGAGGGGAAGAGAGGCAGAGTAAGATCGAGAGAGAAGATGCTGGACAGTTTGACAACTTGGCATGATAGATCTGCTATTTCAGAATTGACAGAATGTTCACGAGACAGAAGGTTGTGAATAGATATGACTACCAAAGCCATATGGACCATAAGAAGAAGGGTAACAGGTGGCACTACAAATCAAGGAGTACCTTTACTACTTTATATGTTAGAAGTAGACATGTAATAAAATATTCATATTTGATAATTTTACTAGGAACTGTTATTCTATTCCACTATTGGGAATTTGTCCAACTGTCAACACACCCTTAGTGGTCTCAGCAGTGATTTTTTTGTATTCTTTTGTTTAACTTGCTTATGGTTATTTTTTGCTAAGGACAACCTAGACATCAATTTTCAGTTCATGTCATCAATCTGACAATGCAGTAATCGCCTCAGTAGTGGATACTTCCTCTTCTTCTCTTTCTCCAGTTATCTCAGCGAAGTGTTTGGAAGAAATGTAAGAATCATTTGTGCGCTTTTTCTAATGTGCTATGTAAGTTGATTTTCATTTCTAAAGTTGTTCTTGTTGCTGCTGTTCCATCTTCTCCATGGTGTTGCTCTGTGCTCATGATATTTCTTCAAGGTAGCTAGCTCTCTGTGTCAGCTGGTGTATGGACAATCTGTTTCATTTGTTACTCTCTAGAGATATGCATGACTGGTGACAGTATGAGTCTTCTTCTAATTTGTTTATTTGTAATCTGATCTTTTCTTGTTACTCCAGCAGCTCTCTTAACACATTTAATCACTAGTATAGATACAGATCAATTTTTAGACTTCGGACTGGACACTGTGGTCTTCGAGCACACCTGTTCAGGATAGGCATAAAAGAATCTGCTGCCTGTGATTGTGGAGCAGAAGGACAGACCCCTGAGCACATACTGCAGTACTGCCCTTACCTCTCCCAGCAAAGACTGTGGATCTGGCCCAGGGGATCCACATTGCGAGAGAAGCTATGGCGGATCGGTGGTGACCGTAAACGCACAATCCTATTTGTGACCCAAATGGGACTCAATGTTTAGCATGACTGATGTAGAACGCAGAAGAAGAAGAAGAAGATCACAGCAATTCTGAGCTCCACTACTAAAAAGAGATTTCATGAAGTTAAAAACAAACAAATATCTATAATGTGCCAAGTGCACAAAACAAGTGAACCATCTGTCAGCCCTTAATGTAGGAAACATGAATATAACCACTGCCCCCCCCAACAAGCACATCGTAAAAGGTGACAAATTGGGGCCTTTTCTTCGAAGTCAGAGTGCATCTGCCTGATAGTCAAGGAACCTAACAGTCTGCATACAAATATACAGATCTGCAAAACTCAAGTTCTAAAACAACACCAAGCCCAGAAGTGGATGATCAACCCAAATTTTCTGCCTGAGTTTACAGCTGATGAACTTTAATAAATAAAATAAAGCCTGTGCCTGTGTCTGTGGCTTAGGCGTTGCAAACGTGCTCCATAATACTGGGGTGCCAGATTCGATTCCAGCTGTGGAGGGCTCGTTTTGCATTGGTATTGACAGTGGTACCAACAGCTGACCGTTCACAAAGCAATGGCAAACTACTGAATGTAAAAATTTTCCTAAGAAAAAGCACAACAGCCAAAAAATGCTGGGGCTGGTTCTGCAATGCCTGTAAAGGATACACAACTAACTTAAACTGCAATACAAAAGCACAGGTAAACATATGTTCCAATTATAATATATTTAAAAGTCCAATAATTCTTAGGAAAAAATATTGCACTTCATTTCAACTAGATGACGGCTCAAGAATCTGAAATTTCTTGATTCATATAAAACGAATGTTTTTCCTATATTATATTTCAATTGAAAGCACCAAAATTGAATGTGATACTTACTTTCCATTGACTTTGATACAAATGATTCTAGGCAGGATATAATCAGGATGCCATTGACCACGCGGAATGCCATACACAGAGTCCTGAAATGTGACAAAGACTTTACAGAAATGCATGCTGTTTTTTGTAACTCAGTATCATAAATTTATAACTTTTAGCTATTGTTCTTTCTTGCATGGAATGCATTTTGAACTCCTTATATCAGAAACAGATTGGAAAACCAACACTGGTTATAACTACGGAAAAGATTTTCTGAAACACTTGAACAGAACAGACCAAGTCACAGTTTTTCACTCATGTACTGGACACTGCAGACTCAATAAACACTCACATAAATTAGGTATGAGCCAAACAGCTCTCTGCCAGTGCCTTCGTGCTGAACAGACTCCAGAACATGTCCTGCAAGACTGTCCTCTCCTGGCGGAGCTGCGGAGCGACATATGGCAACACCCAGTAGAACTGCCAACTAAGCTTTGGGGAAACCTAAGAGACCTTGAAAAGACATCCCAGTTTATGACCCATAGTGGATTATGCATGACCAGAGATCGATGAAGAAGAAGAAGAAGAAGAACTCCTTATAGTGTTGCATTCATGATGGCTGGATTTTGCAGTAAAGTTTTTTTCTATGCTATGAGTGGACAGCCTCAAGCCAACCCTCCTTTGTCAACTGCAATGACATGTATAGGGCTGCTTATGTTACTGTCCTGTACTTGATTTAGAGGCAAGCACTGCCATTGTGACCATCACTATATTTTGAAAACAGTCCCACAAAACAAAACAAAAAGTAAGGTTATGTAAAGGATCCTTTATCATGCCTGCAGGTGTGCTGGGCATATTGGGCTAGTTAAATATTTTAGAGACCAATCGGCATCCAGTGGGTGATGTGGTCATCCATCTTTACTTCCCAGGACTTCTACCTGGTACTCATTTACGACTGAGTCGACCTGAGAGCCAATGTCACTTCTGAAACAAGTCTGGTATTATCACGACCTGAACCCACGACCTTCAGATCCACAGATGGGCATCTAGCTGCTACACGATCGTGGCTTCCCAAACAGGAGAGTCCCGACAATTAAATACAACAAAAATGAAAAGTTTAAAGTCTGAAATGAGTTGAAACATAAAGATGAGTTTTTACAGTGTCATTTTATGGCTATTAACGAGCAGAGAAGAACTGAAATGATGTGAAAATTACAGAATGATACAGGAAAGCGGACAAAAAAGATCTTTGACAGTATTTCTACATGACATGGAAAAGGTGCCAGCTCATAACATGATACATTTTACAAGAGGTCACCAGATGTGGGAAAGCACTTAATAAAGGTTTTATGTCAATTTAATTTTTAAAAATCTCGACCCCATGCCCTTCAAAGCGAGAGGCAAGTGGCTTGGCCACTTTACCACCGAGATCCCCTACTATCCCTCACTGGTCTCCACGGTGAAGTAGTCAAGCTGCTAGCCTCACGCTCTGAAGGTCAGGGGTTTATATCACGGCTGCGTTGTTCAGTTCATGAGTGCAATTTTTACAGAAATCTCATGGGGATCATCACTGGAGTTACGGAGGTCAGGCTTTGTACAATGCTCTCAGCAGGCTGTTAGCTGTTCTGCAGAGAGACTGAGCCATACATAATAAAACACAGAGCACTGAAGTTGATCTTCTCAATTTAAGGAAAATTTCTTACTTCTCTTAGCTGTCCAAGGAATTCTAAGGATTCTTCTGTAAAACCACATCTCCGAGGCCTCAAAATATTGTTCCGTCTGTTTATTAATTGTCCAGGATTCAAAGCCACATGTTAAAACTGGCTCTATATACCTTGCAAGAATTCTTTTCCTAACCTCCAATGACACGGATTTATGTAACACCTTCTTTCTGATGTTTGTGATAAGTTGTCTTCAAACCGCTATCTCTTTCAAAACATCTGGGTTGCTTTTTTCTGGCTGTCAAGGAACACAAATATACATTTGTGCAAAAATACATTTGTGACACATTATGTGGGGAAAATATGGGGATGACTGCAGTCAAGCTAATACAAGGAATTCCAGAGAAATTTGACTAAAAAGCTCAACAAAATGGGGAAGCAGAATAACGTGCACAAAACAACACAATGTAACGTTTCGACCAGGCAGCCTTTTTCAAACAAAAGTGAACTACACAAACGTAACAACGAGGAGAGGAGAGTATGTAGATCTCTAAGGGGTGACGTGAGCAACGTTTTGCCTGGTCGAAACGTTATGTTGTGTTGTTTTGTGCACATTTTTCTGCTTCCCCATTTTGTTGAGCTTTTTAGTTAAATTTCTCTGGAATTCTCTGACACATTATGTGCCAGATTGAGAATAAATGTGCACATGAGTTTGTGACAACAGAAATGTTGTGTGCGAGAGAAAGGAAAGAGAGAGAGGGGGAGAGAGAAGAGAGGGGCTGACTGAAAGTAAAAAAAGACAGGAATGATGTAATAATTGAATCACTTACAATGCCCACATCGATATCCTCTCCGTAACCTTCACCACTGATGTAAAGAGTTGCGTATCCAGATGTAATGTTGAAAACAGCTTCTGTACCATTTATACTTTTCAAAACTTGTCGACAAGTGCCACTGAAAAACACAAAAGATTTCTTTTTATTGGAGCAATAATGATCTGATTTCCAAATCTGAAGGGATGTCACTGAAAGCTTCTCATGTCAATTCCAGGAGCCCAATTTGGGGGGATGGGGGCGGGGAGGATTTGACTCACTGCCCCTTAAATCTTTCGGTACAGGAGGACAGCTAAACTAGTTTTACATTAATGTGTGATGTGTTTCCTGGTACTAAATGGTTAACAAGCATGCCATTTTAAAGGTTTGCTTAAAGTGGATCTAATGGACTGAAAAGTGCAGATATCGCAGCCCAGTTGTAAACCACAACATGCCTATGACCCCTTTAAGGGAAAATGCACAAGCAGAGGTACTGGTATTGAAAATTCATTCACAATAAGTTTAATGTTACGCATCATCTTGACAGTTTATAGTTAGAGATGATTTAAAGAAGAAAATAATGGTTTTCTCTCTCTCTCTTTTTGTTTCTATAACCCAAAACATGCTCCTCCTTTTTATTTGTCCTTTAAGATAAATACAAACACATACATTTTCTATTCATAGTAAAAAGACCATTGTTTTGAAAAGACAAATCATTGTGTGTTTTTTCTCTGTTGAAGAACATGTATAAGTTGAGCTGGAGTTTTATGTTTTTTAATGGCGGTGATATGTTTATTTTTCCCATCTACAGGCTGTATACAGCATAATGAGCTGGGTGACTAGCTTCACTCCTCACTGTCTTTTTCCTCCATACTTTTTCATTTCCCCATTTACCTAATCGAAGTGTTGGGGAAGATTTAAGGCACTTCTGCGTGCTCTAATGCATAAGCCGACTCTTGTTTCCTTAAGGTGGTCCTTGATGCTGTCATTATATATTTTGTGTGTCCCTCATGTTGCTCCACCATTAGATTTCTCCAGCATGGCTCTTTGTAGCAGCTGGTACAAAAGCTTTCTCAACAGATGGCTATACCCTCATTTGTTGCTCTTCAGTGAGCTGTATGACTAGTTTCAGCTCTAGTCTTCTTCTAATTTCTTCACTTGTTACTGTCATCTCTCTCTACTCGAGCAAGTCATCTAAGACAACTACTAGAAGTTTCAGAAAATTACCTGGTACATAATATTATGAAGGCTGAACCAAAAGTTGAACAGATCTTAACTTCGTTTACTACCGAATATAAATATATCCACAATGGAGGATGGCTGCAATGTATAATGCATTGTTTACATTGCCAGGTCCCAATCTCTTTCATTACACAACTCTAATAACACTGTCTGAAAGCCACTAGAACAGTATTGTCTAAGCTGCCCACTGTGGGAATCAAACCCTGGCATTGCATTGTGAACAATTCTGACTAACCTGCAAGCTACAGAGAGAACCGCACTTTAACCACATACATAAGTACAATCTATCTGTACCTGTAAGGGCAGCTATCCAGTGTGATCACATTGCTGCTCCTGCCTGTTGTGGTCACCACTTGTACATCCAGATTCTGGGACGTCTTGCCCGGGTTGTGATAGCTAAAGGTGATTAGATATTCACCAGGTCTTGGAACCAACAAATCAATCTGGAATGCTTTCTAGAGTTGGGGGGAAAAAAAATATGTTCAGGATTTTTTTAACAAAGAAGGAAAAAAAGAAGACACTTTTGAACAGTACTATCAAAGATACAGCAAATAAACTGTTTCCTTGCTATATTTTTTTTCATAATTATATATTTGTTCTACATCTCACACACTGGAGACTGCAGACTCAACAAATACTCATATAAATAAGCTATGAACCAAACAGATCTCTGCCAGTGTCTTGGTGCTCAACAGACCCCAAGACTGTCCTCTCTGGCAGAGCTGTGAAGCAGCGTATGGCCATAGACAATAGACCTGACAACCAAGCTTTAGAGAGATCTTGAGTTGTCATGCCAGTTTATGGTCCACAGTGGATTAGGCTCACGACCAGAGATCGGTGAAGACGAATGAAGAAGTTTCATATCTGGTTAAATAATGTAATCTGAATTATTAAAAGATTGATCTGAGCTTCCATCTGACAAGATACAGTTATATATGTTCTTATAGTCTATGCATTGGTAGTCATGTCTATAAACAAGCTTATTCTTATAGTCCATTTGGTGTGGCATTGGTAGTCATGTTTTTTCCACAACCTCCTGTCTACTTTCAATTATTACTGACACAGGTGATCTTCCTTCGGTGTCATGATCTCAATCTGTCCAGCATCTTCTCTCTTGTAAAAACTGATGTGTGCACTTAGAAAAATATGCCAGGCAATAAATTGTGCAATATTGTGTGTGGTCTCCTCATTATAATTCATAACAGGAAAACACTGCTTTCTAAAATGGAAAAACCAAACTTAATAAAAGCTTATTTTTTTAAAACGTCACCTGGCGTTTGGTGATATGGGCAAGACCTGAGGAGCCAAGGTTATTTGTCAGTTCAATATCAGGATGTAGATCTGCCTTCTGTCTGATGCCATCTACAATAACATAGCCATCTTTCCCGTGACCAATTGGGTAGCCCTCCAAGTCAGGGTAGGTAATCTGTACACAGCTAAAAATGACAAGATATTCATATATATTTATTACCAGGTTCATGTAAAGGTTTTAAACAGATTGTAAAATTAACTTGTCTGTTGGCATAAATCAGAAAGTGATCATAAGAAGAAGAATTAGTAAAATTAAAAGGAGACAGTCAAGACTTTAAGGCACATTTTGAGAAGATGTAAACTTTAGAACTTACTGACATTTGTCTAGAGCACATTCTGAGGACAGGTAAACTTTAGAACTTAAATGGACAGACAGAAAAATAGACATATAGAATGGAGAGAGAGAGACAGAGAGTCAGTCAAGAGAGAGAGAGGAGAGTGAGAAAAATAGAGAGAGAGAGAGAGAAGTCAAGAGAGAGAGAGAAAGAGGGAAAAGAGAGAGAGAGAGAGAGAGAGAGAGAGAGAGAGAGAGAGAGAGAGAGAGAGAGAGACAAAGAGTCAGTCAAGAGAGAGAGAGGAAAGAGAGAAAAATATAGAGAGAGAGAGAGAGAGAGAGAGAGAGAAAGAGGGAAGAGAGAGAGAGAGAGAGAGAGAGAGAGAGAGAGAGAGAGAGAGAGAGAGAGAGAGAGAGAGAGAGAGAGAGAGAGAGAGAGAGAGAGAGAGAGAAAGAGAGAGAGAACTGTTGCTAAAGCATACTGTAGAAGAAGATTTACTGAATACTAAAGTGGCCAACACATGAACTTACGGGCCTGGATCTCCAGTAGCCAGACAAGGATTGGGCACTTTCACCTGTAGGTTACTGGGTTCATAGTAGCCTTGTGGAATCAGTGCAAAGAAATCCTGGAATGTGCCAAGTCATTGAAGATGAAAAAAACAAGCACCACACACAATTTCTCACGTATTTCTCATAATTTCAGTGTGTCACTATGTATGTATATATGTGAGTGCATTTTTATTTTATATTTTTTAATATATTTTTTAAAATTTATTAAAATTTTACTGGATAATGGTGTGCTTTTTTATATTCAACTCCTTAGGGACTTTTACTTAAGCAATATATAGGGTGTTTGTAAAGTTTCACCACATTTTGTATGCAGAATCAATTTAAAAAATATATATATATATAATATATATATATATATAGGTATATATAAATATATATATAAGTATATGACACTGCTAAAAAGTAATTAAATGAGTTTTAATAGACAGTCTACTGCTGTTTTGGGAAAGCTGGAAAAGTACCAATGAAATATCCATTACAACAGGTGTAGGAAATTTATACTACAGGCTTCAAGACATGATTGTAAACGTCTCTTCATATTGTCAAATACCAGTCTTTTGTTATTTCTTGAACGATAATTCTGACTGCTTCTTTGAGGTCCTCAACTGTGTGTACATTATTTTTATAAACATTTCCTGTCAAGAAACCCCATAGATTAGTGTTTCCCAAACTTTTCTTGGTCGCTGCACCCTTTTTTTCAATTAAAATTCCCCCCCGGCGCCCTAACCAAAGTAAAAGTATGACTTTTCGTGTCTTGGTTAAATTAATTATGAAGCTTTTACAATATTTTGCTGCGCCCCTGTGAAGAGGTCGCGGCTACCCGGGATGCCACAGCACACAATTTAGGAATCACTGCCATAGATAATAATCAAATGGGGTTACATCAGGAGAAAGAGAAGGCCTAAAACCATGTGACATTACGTGATTTGTTCAACTGCAAACAAACAATATGTCTGAAGGTTGACAATACCATTCTGTTTTGAGTGTAAAAGAATAACTTCAGCAGATGACAGCCATTCACTGCATACTGCTTCATGATCGACTGTGCAGCAAAATTTTTGATGACATCATGTGCTTCATTTTTCAAATTTGTTCTAAATACAAAGTGTAGTGAGACTTTACAAACACCCTGTACAATATAAGTCTATAATAACCAGACACCAGATTTACAATATCTACAATGTCACTTACAATATAAGTCTAGCATTATGTGCCCAATACGCCACTGGCATGAAAAGGATCTTTAACATACAAACAAGTCATTCTATATCTAAAAAGACAAGGTTATCCACCTTATTCATGATTTTAGAAAAGATCGAAAACAAAACTTCTCCAGATCTTTTATTTCATATAATTCCACATATATAATCATTATCATCGCCATCCTGTTCTACTATTTATGTAGGGCTCGCAGTGTACTACCTCTCCACTCCGTACTATCTTGCGCAATATTTTCAATATCATGGCTGGAATCCAGTCAAGCACCTTGGTCTCTCTTATCAGTGTTCATCTCAGTGTTTCTAGATGTCCTTTACTTTCTCAAAACTGGCTCTCTGCTTTGCTGTAAATAAGAGACTCTATGTGGAAACTTTTATACAAAACAGTTTTAAACAATTACTGTTCAATCAACATAGAAATATAAAAGCAAATGAGAACTTACCAAAAAGACGTTGTCAGGAACGACAGTGTGAATGGTCCACTTGCCGGGGTTCAAAACAAAGTAATTACCGCTGTCACTAGTCACCGAGGTAAACTTTGGGTCCCTTGAAGGAGTAAATACCAGTTGTCCATTCTAGCAAATAAAAAATTAAAAATTTTTGTGAACATACGTTTTGTAGACATTCTCCAACTAATGGATTATTCATACATGTGTATAAGTGTAAGTTCTAAGAAAGTAAAACTGGTTGACATCTTACTGTCTTCCAAAAAGGTTTCTTTTTCTTTTTAGTGTTCATTGGCAGTAAAACTCTGGCAAAAAGTCCTGGTTGTTCATCCACTTCTGGACATTGGTCTAATTCCAGGACTTGGAGATAGATTAAACCCCCCAAAATGAATTTGATTATATCTGCTGGAAACAATGCTTTCTCAAAAATCATAAAGTATTCAAGCTGCTGTTTTCATTCTAGTTCACTATGTTACGGTGTTATTTTCCTATGTGTGTGCCAAGTTGGAGACTTCGTCATAACTTTTTGAGACACTGTTGGTTACGGTTTTAAAATTTCAAAAAAAAGTTTGGGAGAAAATCGCAACACTCCCTCCCCTTTCCCCCCAAATTTCCTGGCTATACTGGTTTTCACAATAATCCATTGCCTATTCAGCTTCTGCTGTAAATGCATCATCTTCAGGATATTTCCTTAGCTGTCTGAATAATTTATCTTATTTTTATCTTCTTATCCAATTTATTACCCTTTTCAGCTGTTTGATCAAATCTACGAAATGTGGAAATACTGTGTCACAGTTTAGCCATACCTAGGTCCCCTTCATTATATAAATTGGTAAGAAAAATTATTACCACATGTTGATAAATAACTGAGTTATGACAGTTTGAATATTTTTCCTATATAATTCTGTAATTAAACAGATACTGTAACAATTTTTAAAACATTGATAATAATTACTTTCAGATTGAATTTTGCAACAGGACATACATTCCCATGTTGAGAAATGAACACACTTTCGTGCAGTGTGAACAAGTGAAATTCCACAATTTTGCAACAAAAAAAAAAAACAGTAAATAGTAGTAGGAGTACTTTTACCTCAACCATGACATCACACACTGATAAACACCCATGACACAAAGTGCCACCATGTAGATGAGGATCACCTGTGGAGAGGTCCCAGCCATTAGACCATATTTATGGCTGGGCTATATTGAGGCTCCATGGCAAGAGGCAGAGTAGGGCTTCAAAAAACAACAAATTGCATTCCACAAGGGGATGACTGGGTTTTAGGTTTAAAAAAAAAGTCAGTTTGGGGGTTTAAATTGTCTTTGAGAGTTGTATGCCCTTTCACTTCACAAATCTGGCTGATCCATGTGTTGACTGCTGGTTCCTTATCTCTCAGGCAGATGTAATTTCACTTTGAAGGTAATGTGTGTCTCCAATTTAACAATTCTGAGAGTGAAATGATTATGAATGGTTCAGTATTTTACCTGCACAATGTCTGTTGGTGTTTCTGGAGTAAGAGTTACAGATCCTTTCACTGGGTTGTCTTCCCTGTTGACGTACCGGTAAATAACCTGGTACAGACTTGGCAGGCGGATGTCCACATCAAGGATTACTTCAGGCTGTGAGAAATAAAATTAAAATTATTGTATCTCTATTTGTTCCCAGGACAATATTACTAACAGGTGGGCCGGTCGATAAGGGTTCCCCTCCAGGATTTATCTCCTATAGCATTATCACCTCAAGTATGAGAGTCATACAGGAGCAACAGCCAGAAACCCTGTTTAACTAACAGGACACCCCTAGTGAAAACAAAACTGCAAGAAATAAGGAAAGAATACTGAATGGTTAAATGTCATTGAAAAAGAAAAAGCCTTGCTTTACTTCCTGTATTTACCACTTTTTGTTGGTGTAGGACAGAAAAAGAAAAAGAAAAAAGAGGGGGGGGAGGAGGGGGCATTGCTGGAGCTGAGAATTTAAGGCTGCATCCATAGTGCAGTCGCTGTGAACTGTACAGGTAGAGTTTTTTTAATATTCTTGCCAACACAATTTTTCATCACCTTATCAAGGGTTCAAAGCAGGTCACCTATGTGACAACGCAGTGTTCCAGGAACTGTAATTGAAACAAATTAATGATGAGGACACAGGGTGCAACTCAAAGATCACGCTGCAGAAAGATGGAAACATGGTCACAGGAAAAGAGGCAGCCAACCTATTTGCGGACACTTTTGCTTTAGATAACGACATTGAAATCAGTTCAGAGAAAATACACGAAACTCAAGAAAATCCACAATTTAGAAGTCAAAAAGAAATAACATCAGAGGCGCTAGAGGTGCCAATTACACTTAATGAACTGGAGTTGGCCATTTCAAAGCTGAAAATGTGGAAGTCACCAGGAGCAGATGGTATATCAAACAAAATGATCAGAAACTTAGGAACAGTAGCCAAAACAAAGCTTTTACAGATATTTAATGCTTGCTTGACAACAGGAAATGTTCCACAGACCTGGAGAGAGGCAATTATGATACCCCTCATAAAGCCTGGGAAAGACAGTTCCAATGCCTCAAACTACAGACCGATCAGCCTCACAAGCTGTCTCTGTAAAACAATGGAGCGCATCACCAACCTCAGACTACAGTGGTACATTGAAAGTGAAAACATCATTACCACAGCAGGCGGGCTTTAGAAAGTTCTATTCTACGGAAGACCAGACAACATACCTCTCCCAAGAAATAGAGGATGCTTTTCAAGATAAGAAACTGGTACTCGGGGCATGGATAGATTTAAGGAAAGCTTTTGAAAAGGTTTGGAAGGAGGGGCTTTTGAAGAAATTGAGAAACTATAAAATAAATGGAAAAATGTACAATTGGATTAAAGCATATCTACATAACAGAAGAGCCCGGGTACAGGTAGATGGTTTTAAAAATAAAAAAAGTTCTACTGCGACAAGGCGTCCCTCAAGGTGGTGTCCTGTCGCCCACACTTTTCCTCTTATTCCTCAACGACCTGGTTGCTGAGATAATAAAATTGAATCAAAATGGCAATGTATGCCGACGACCTGGTACTGTGGTGCACCAATGAACATGCAACAATAGCCACAAAAACACTACAGCAGGCTACAAATGCAATTGAGGCATGGGCCAATAGATGGTGTGTCAGCATCAACACAGACAAAAGTAGCACCACACTCTTCACCCTCTCCCCAAAGCAAAAAGCGGGCATCATCAAAATAAACGGAATACCCATAAGAGGATAAAGAGCCCACATACCTAGGAGTCACATTTGATGACAGGTTGACATGGAGAAAACATATCAACAAGGTAGCAACCAAAGACAGGAGGAAGACAGCAATACTAAGAAAACTAAGTGGAACCACATGGGGAGCCGATAGGAAAATACTCAATAAAGTATACAAGCAGAGCATACTTCCACACTTGGAATATGGGTCAACTGCATGGTGTTCAGCATCTAGTACCACATTAAAGGAGTTTTTCCAAAGTGAAAAATCAAGCGCTCAGAGTCATCACAGAAGGGATGAAATCAACCCCCATTTTGAAATGGAGAAAGCTGGGAAAACACAGGCACTGAGAAAACGCAGAGATACAAAGTTGCAAATGCAAGTTCCTCAGTATGCCAGATCACCCGATGGAAAATAGATTTAAGAACCTAGCCTTGGGACGGTTAAAAAGAAGCAGCTTTATACACCAAGCAAAAAGAATATATATAAACAAACTCCTGACCTTCCAGAAATTGGTTGCCCACTCAAAAGTATTCAGGAACAAACCCCATGGAGAGAAAAATGCAAACTAACAGTACAAATCCAGACAAATGTGAAAGGGATATTTGACAAGAAAGAGCAAGATAGTGTACAACGCAGAATGGTCACCCTCAGTTATATTGATGAAGAATACCTACAAGAACAATGGGTCAGAGTCTATACAGATGGGTCTGCAGAAAGTGCAGTTAGAAATGGTGGTGCTGGAGTGTACATCGAATTCCCAGATGGTACTAGGGATAAGTCCAGCGTACCAACCGGAAAGTACTGCCATAACTATGATGCAGAAACTCAGGCTATCAGGATAGCAACAGAGCAACTGCTAAATACCAATCTTGGCTCCCAGTATGTAGTAATGCTGACAGATGCTAAATCAGTACTTGAAGCACTCCAGTCTAAGAAACTACCAGAATTGCAAACACTGCTGACACAACTCAGCCTTCAGCGAAGAGTCGTAATGCAGTGGATAGTGTCTTATTGTGGGGTACCTGGAAATGAGAAAGCTGATCAACTGGCAGGGGAAGGTGCGACAAAAGAGCAGCCGGATGTACCAGTCACATACCACCAAAAGAAAAGAATCATTAAATCGATCAGGAAACCACCAGCCCCAGCACAAGATGACTATTTTTTTATGGACAGACCAGAACAAGTCATTATTCTCCACCTCAGAACAGGGCACAACGGATTACGTTACCACAAAATTCGAGATAGGTGTATCAGCCATGTGCACCTGTGGAAATATGCCCCAGACAGCAGAGCATGTACTCCTGGACTGCACCGAATTTGACACATTAAGGCAAACCTTTTGGCCAGAAAGAACAACAGTGGAACATAAACTCTATGGACCACTGAATGAACTAACAACGACAGTGAAATTTATACAAGAGACAAAACTGCTGATATAGACAACTTATTTCAGGCGAACGAAAGAAGAAGAAGAACTGTAATAGTAACAGAATTGTAAGGTTTTCATGCTAGCTGCAGACCAGTTCCGCTGTACTGCTTTGCACTTATACTCTCCCACTTTGCTTCCACGTCACATTTTCACATGATAATGTGCTGACGGGCAGACGTTTTCCATAAAGTGGTATTTTCTATAACCTCATAATGAAAAATGTACTGCAACTGACTAATTTATAACATGTATTCACTGTGCATTTAAATTATTTTGAATAGGTAATATTTCATGAAATCAAAAACAATTGAATACAGAGATACAAAAGAGATAAGAACGGAAAAGAAGTTGCTAACAAAGAAAAATAGGAAAAGTTAAATATTTCAACTATATGGAAAGATATACCACTCATATATACAAGTGATATATTAAACACTCAGTGACACAAAGTACAACCATTCAGATGAGAATCTCCTGGGTACACATCCCAGAAAACCCTGTTCAACCATTAGGTTATATTAGGGCCCCCGACTACAGCCTGGGTGGGGCTTTAACATATTAAATTTAAAAAAATACGTCCCATACTGGAGCAGACTAAAACACATAAAACCATCTGAAAGCTTATATAAAAAAAGTAGTGAGACAAAAGACTCATCATCAAGTAGCAGGTCCTTTGCAGAACGTTGCTCTCATCTCGGTCTGCATAAAAGAAACTCGGTCTTTCGCCAGCTCTACTGCCTCATGTACTATCATACTCAAGGAGTCACTTATATCCTGTGCCCATCTTCGTGTTGGTCGGCCCCTGCCCCTCCTTGATGGTACCATGCCTTCTGCTATAATTTTTTCTAATCCGTTGTGGCATTTGATATGACCACAATATTTCAGCTTCCAGCAAAAAAATTGCTGTGAGAAAGGATGCTGTTTATTAGCCAATCTTCCTTGATGTTCAGATCTTTTAAGATGTCAATATTTCTCCTCTTCTTTGTCCAAGACATTCTGAGAGACAAAAGACTAAACAATTAAATTATATTTTTGTTTTGTTTCATGTGTCTTAATATCAGTTACTATTTATTAATCATGATCAATAACACACATACTTGAATTTTGGTGAGAATGGCATAACCTCTCCATGAGAACTGTGGGAAGATGCGCTCATCATAACCATAGCGAATCCTAGCACCCTCCGGCGTCACACCATCTTCAACTTCAAATTTGTACTGGTGCAGTGTTGGGACAAAGTGTCCGGATATTGGTCTGTGGAAGATGAGATCTCAATTGACATTTTAAAACATTCTAGCACTGGAGGTTGTTTCCTTTAACAGCAAAATATGTTGCATTTTTATTCTTCTTTTGCCTTGTCTTGTCTTGTCCACAATTGCCTCACAGCGTAGTGGGGAGTCGCAGTTTTCTATCCTGGGCCAGGTGTGTTGCATGTGTTGTTGTTAGTCCGTGTTGCCTCAGGATCTCTGATATATTGTCTATCCATCGTACTCTCGGTCTGCCTCTTGCTCTAGGGCAGTAGTGTTGTTCGTTGTATGCTCGTAGAGGCAGTTGGTCGGTTTGCATTTGCATCAAGTGGCCAAACCACTCGATTTGTTGCTTCTTTATGTATTGCAGGCATGGTGTGGTTCCTACAATTGATCTAATGTTCTCGTTTCGAACTCTGTCTCTCCTTGTGACATTGGCAGCCTTACGTAAGCATCTTCTTTTGCATTCACCCTTAAAAGGACGTCTGGCACACTGTGTTGGTGTTTACAGCTAGGCTCAGATATCTGTGCCTTTTGGCTCAACAGATCGGATTTTCAACAAACCTTTCACAACAAAGGCCCCCCCCCCTTCCCAAACCATTGGTGTCCTGCAAGCCACAGGGAAATGTTATTTCAAAATACATACCAGAATACTAGTGGTCAAATGTTTGTATCAGCAGTGAGTCTGATTTTTAAATCTGATGAAATCCCAGGCTGACCCAGCTCTCTTCTTCTTCTTAGTTCTTCTTCTTCTTCTTAGTTCTTCTTCTTCTTCTTAGTTCTTCTTCTTAGTTCTTCTTCTTCTTCTTAGTTGTTCTTCTTCTTCTTAGTTCTTCTTCTTCTTAGTTCTTCTTCTTCTTCTTAGTTCTTCTTCTTCTTCTTCTTAGTTCTTCTTCTTAGTTCTTCTTCTTCTTCTTAGCGCTTATTTCTGTAAAAACTCTGGGTAAAAGTTTTGGTTGTTTGTCCACTCCTGGACTTTGACCTTGATCCAGAGCTTAGGTTTTGGTGCACGTCCATTTTACAGATCTGGCTTAATTGTTTGCAGACTATTGGTTCCTTGCCTCTCAGGCAGATGCACTGACTTTAAAGGAAGCCCTCTTAATTATTCTCCTACAATATACTTTTTAGGGAGGCAGTTACAACACTGGGGCTAGCATCATATACCCATTAACCTGAAGCATGGAAATAGGTCATCTACTTTACCTAAAGGAGATCAAAAGAAACCCATGCCACTGTGCGTTATGTGAGAGAGCAAACATCTATATAACCATTGCTTTAAAAAAATAACAAAAACAAAACAAAAAGCCCCCCAAAAATCTAAAATACATAGTATTTTTGTTATTAAAACTGCAAACAACAAAAGAGTTTAATGGGATAGACCCCAAGGCAGACCAAGAAGGTAGTGGAAAGATAATTTACAGACCTACCAACCCTTGGAGTCACTAACTGGAAAGAGAAAACCAGTTAGAGAGGGGAATGATGGTGGGTGATTTCTGCAGTAACAACCTCAAAGGCTTTAAACACTGAAAAAGAGGATGATAAAAATGTACATAAGCCTTTAAAATACATACGTGTCACATCGTAATCCTGTGATTCTCTGCTTGCAAACACACTGACCAGTGACCTTGTCACAGGTCATTCTCAGAGAGCCACCTCGATCACAGTTACAATCTGGGCAAAAGAAAAATACAGAAAATAAATTGTATAGTTCTATGAAGTCTACAGTCTTAGACAATATATAAATTTAAAAATGTTATAAAATCCACAGCCTCAAACAATAACAGGTGCTTTATCTCAGTTAAAACATAAAAGGACATCAACATTGTTTCCTGACATAAAGAAATTCTTCTTTTTAGTGTTCACCAGCTGCTGAATGTTCTGCTTGTTCGTCTACTTCTAGATTGGCCTTGTTAACTGAACTTGAATTTTGCATGCGCATCCCATTTACAGATCTGCTTATTTGTATGCAGACTGTTGGTTCCTCTCCGCTCAGGTAGATACACTCTTGACTTCAGAGAAAAATCCCCAATCAGTTGCCTTTTATGACATGCTAGACACCCCCCAGTGGCCTCAGAACCCTTATGGGGAATCATCATCATGTAGCAGGTCCTTTGCGGAACGTCGCTCTCATCATGGTCTGCCTGAAAGAAACTCGGTCTCTTGCCAGCTCTCTCGCCTCATGTACTTCCATACTCAAGGAGTCATTTATATCCTGTGCCCATCTTCGTGTTGGACGGCCCCTGCCCCTCCCTCCTTTCTGGTACCATGCCTTCAGCTATTATTTTTTCCAATCCGTCGTGGCGCTTGATATGACCAAAATATTTCAGCTTGCGGGGAATACAGAAATTAAATATGGTATGCTATACCACTCCAGTTTTGTTCTTTACTGCGTAACAGAAACTCAGGAGTTAATACGTCATCATGAAGTGAGCTGCCACATAAACATAGGCAGTCATATATTACCATCTAATACTAGCACCAGAATCACGGATAAGGTGAGTGCTCATCTTGTCCCCCATCCATATGACCAAGACATCCAGGTACTTAACCTTTGCCTTAGATTCGCTATTTTCTTACCAACCTTGCCAGTTGTAACCAAGTCCTAGCGGAAGTGGTGTAAGTTATGAAACCATGACTATTTTGAACATGCACAGTGCCTAACAGCCTTTCTGAGAAAATTAGACATCTGATTCACTATCCCAGGATAAAGGAGGTGCATAACTTCCTTTTTATTATTTCTGTAAAAATCCAATTAATACTCAAAGATGATTCAGGTTAGCTTTGACCAAAGGTAATTCTGTTTCTAATTATATATGGCAAGAAAAATTTAGTTCTTCTTCTTATTCTTCTCCTATCGCTCGCTTGAAATAGATTATCTATATTTGCAATGTTGTCTCTAGTATGAACTTTACAGTTGTAATTCAATCAGCAACCCATAAAGTTTAGCCTGCACCAGTGTTTCAGAAGTATACATAGCTTTCGAAGTGGTTTTAGGTCATGAAGCTTGCAATTGCTAAAATTTCAAAAGAAATAATGTCTTTAACTGTTATAATTAGTGAAATGATAAAAACCGACAACTTACAGTCACATCCATAAGAGTTGCTCTCTTGAAGATTGTAGAAGCCATCCAGGCAACGATTACAGTCTTGTCCACCGACATTAGGTTTACAAACACATGGCCAGTTTGCATATCACATCTGTTTACACCACCCAGCGTTCCTGCCTTGAAACATTCACATTCTGAAAAACAGTTATGTGAGTTAGAAAAATTATCTTTGCATCCTTAAAAATGAATAGAAAATACAGGTCAGTTAAATATCTCTATGAATTCTGAAAGATGAATATAACCTATGTCACAAAAATGTATCTTTGCATTCTTAAAAAATAAACATAAAATATGAAAAAAATGCAACTTTGCATTCGGAATAATGAAAAAAAAAATATATATAGTCACATAGCCCCATCTCCCTAAGAAATCCACTGTTGCTAAATTTGCAGGTTTTTGATGACACTGAGTCTTTGGGCAGTGGCAACTATGCCTGTGTAACAGCGTTGGTACTTGCTGTAACTATACAGTGTGGAAACATGATATGTATGACTATTTATATTTGAAAAAAAAATCTTTTCATAGATATTATTAAGGGTGGGGGAGAAAACAGAATCAAAACATTTTTGTAAAGTCATTATTGCATAATAATAATCTCATATGACATCAATTTGCTTTCTGTTGCTAAATCAACAAAACCATGTTTACCATATCAAAGGAAAGCAGTTAATTCTTTGCTCAGATTGTATTTAGATATCGATTTCCTGACTTAATAAATCTTTTTTTTGTGTGTCAGTGTGCATGAAAATAATAATAATAATAATAATTAATATGAATTATTTTAATGACGTGGTGGCTCCCTTTTATTTAGTTATTAATTCATTACTTAAACACATTTTTTTGGGTATGAAAATAATAAAATACTAATAAAAATTAATATGAATTATTTTAGTGACTTGATGGCATGATGCAGCTGTGGAGTTCACACTTGCCTAACTGCTCAGTGGTCTAGGAGTTACACCCTCTGGATGTTTTGTTAAAAACTGCCCAACTCAAAATTTCTTCTGCCTTTTCTTCTCCCCCTCTAGTTTCTTAGGACAGAATTTCAGAGAATTATAAGGATGTTTTTCTTTTCAAATTTTGAAAAGGTATTTTTTTTTTAATGGGATGATATGGGTAAATGTCTCTTTGATTTGTAAATGATAAACATAACATTTTGAGTCCCAAAAAAGTATCACTGCATTCTGAAAAATGAACATAACTTAGGAATCACAAACATGAATCTTTGCTAACAGATGAGCATGAGTTATTTTGTTCTATTTTGTTTTTATTTTTAATATGAGCATTTGACACTACAGTGACGTTTTAATTCAAATGCTGGATGTCAAGACAACAAGAGCAAGCCCAGGATTCTCTTTTCAAACTGATGAGGTTATGTTAGGACTCCATGCAAGATGACAATAAGAGATGTATAAAATACTCTCTCTCTCTCTCTCACTCCCCCCCCCCCACCCCCACCTTTCACATACACACAAAATCTACATTCTTAAAGACAAAATAAAACTCATGTCATTTACCTTCACATCCCAGGGGGTTGTTTCTGTTCAGGTTCCAGAAGCCAGGTTTGCAGATATCACAGATCTTGCCCATGACTCTTTCCTTACATTCACAGAGCCTGCCACTAGTGACAGTACCACATCCTCCAAGTGGATATCCGGGAACCTCCTCAGCACCATCAGGATTACAGTTGCACACTGTCCCAGGGAAGTAACAGACATACATTAATATCAACAGACAATCATGATTTACCCTTTATGACTAGTTTTAACATTATAAATGTGGTAAAGCATACTTTGTTTCCTCGGTACTAAGTCAATTGCAGAATGCTGTGGGATGTTTGTCTCACGGTATGCAAGTAGTAGTAGTAGATTTTTACCACAAGCGATAAACACCCGGTGACACAAAGTGCCACCATGTGTGTGAGGATCACCCGTGGAGAGGTCCCAGAAACCGCGTTCAGTCATTAGAACATATTTATGGTCAGGCTAAATTGCGGCCCCTGGCAAGAGCCACGGTGGGGCTTCACCAAAATCATGACAAATTGCATCTCACAAGAAGATTTGATGATGGGGTATGAAAGTCATTATTCTTAAGTACTACTGTGACTGACACTTTGTGATAAACAATTGACACCTTTTTAGACTAAATAACACCACATCTGTCTTCTAATATTCAAAGTAAAGTGTTTCTGAAAACTGCAAACTTGTTTGAATACTGCCACTGCTACATTTCACTCTTTCTTTGGTCAAAAACTGTGTTCCATCTGCTGTTTTACACCAAACCTGATCTCTTCATCCACCAATGTCTTTATGACTTCTGTAGTTTTTGCTTAGGGCCCTTTATCGACAAATGTATGTGCCGTGTACAATACAACTGGGCGATGATCTGTATCTAAATGACTAGGTATCACTTTACTGTACTTTATTTGTCTTCCCGCTGCACATTTGGTTTCTTGGTGACTCCATCATCATCATCAGGTGCCTTGCCGACTGGCGTGGGTGATCATGCCTCTCCATAATCTGCGATCTCCTGCAGCATGTATCAGTCCGTGTGCCGACACACCTCTATGCCATGCAACAAGACTGTCAAGCATCTTCTCTCGTTGTCTTCCTCTACCTCTCCTTCCACATATCTTTCCAGTGGTCACAACATGTTCTATTTTCTATCTTCTCATAACATGGTCGAAAAATGATGACTGTCTCCTTCTGATGTCTGTGATAAGTTGTCTTCAGGCTCCCGCCTCTTTCAAACCTCTTGGTTGCTCTTTTTGGCTGTCCAAGGTATTCTAAGCATTCTTCTGTAAAACCATATCTCCGCGGCCCCCAGAAATTGTTTGGCCTGCCTAACGATTGTCCAGGATTCACAGCCATATGTTAAAACTGGATGTATGTAGCAACCAAGAATTCTTTTTCTAACTCTCAATGACAAGGATATATTGCACTAGATGTTTTTCATTTTATAAAATGCAGTTTTTGCCTGTCCTATTCTATTTCTTATCTCAGTTATGCATCTTCCATTTGATGTTATCCATGTGCCCAGATACTTAAATTTCTGTACTTGTCCTAAAATAACACCATCAACTTTTATTACACACTTAGGAATAATTCATTTCTTTTATACCACCATTACTTCTGTCTTCCCATTATTCAAACTGAGGCCCATTCTTCCACTTTCTAACACCACAATGTCTATCATTTCCTGTAGTTCTTTTTGACTTGTTGCTATCAAGACTGTGTCATCAGCATAACGTAAATTGTTTATATTGTGCCCACCAA
This sequence comes from Candidula unifasciata, assembly GCA_905116865.2. Lineage (NCBI taxonomy): Eukaryota > Metazoa > Mollusca > Gastropoda > Stylommatophora > Geomitridae > Candidula > Candidula unifasciata. The sequence goes on along the minus strand of CAJHNH020000431.1, from coordinate 56,021 downwards.
CCACAATTACAGGCATACCAATTAAAGCTCTCATTATATATTCACTGTATATTGAAAACAAATTGGTGACTCCAAGTGTTAGTAATCAGCCTGTAAAAGATCTCTCTACATAATCTTCTTGGTCTGCCTCATGTCCTACTCCAAATGAACTCTTCTGTGTATTTTATCTTGTTACCTGCATTATCTCTAAATGCTTCAATCACCCAATCATTGGCCTAGCAAACAAATCAAATCTCCGCCTAGGAACTTAAAATATACTCATAATGTTAATAGACTGCAGGCATTTGTGGGCCCAAACCCAAATAGAGGATACAGTGCAGAAAAAAAAGAAGAAAGCTATGTGTATCATCAGAGATATGACTAAACGCATGTAAGTAAAGTAAAGATCCCTTTCCATGCCTTTAGGCGTATCGGGCACATGGGAAGAGCGCCCATATTTTTACAGACCATCACCACTCGGTGGGTAATGTGGTCAGCATTACGTACCAAAGTAAAATCTAATTATGAAGCTATATAGTGATCTCAAGGATAAATAATTGTAAAATGAATACTTTGTTTTTTAAAAACAAATTTTGCATTATGAACATCACATGATATTGCCTGAATATTTTCAACTTACTGCTTTTCTTACTTTAAGAAATATGACAAAACTTTTTAAATTTACAACCAAAAAAAAAACAAAAAAATCTCCTAAGATTTAAGCATTTTAATATATCTAGTAACATAATAACACCTCACCTTCACACATGGGATAGTTGTAGAAGTTCTCCCCACATTTCTCACACATGACACCAATAAAGTTGATGCGACAACGACACTGGCCAGTCACCTGATCACAGGACTGGCCCAAGGAGCCATACAAGTCACAGTTGCAGGCTGAATTTAAATATTTTCAGATATATCCAACCATTAAAAAAAATCATAATTATCATAAATAGAATTATACAATAATATGATTATTTGACAATAGAACAATAAGACTATACATGCTAGAAAAATTATTTTAACAATAAAACTATGTTAATAGAAAGAATAACAAGACTATATGATAATGCAAAAAAAAATAAGCCTGTTGAGAAAAATATTACTAATAAGACTATATAATAATACACAGAAATATAAGTCTAATAGAAATAAAGAAAAAAACTGACAACAGAAACAATATTATTATTATCTGATTCTGGATAGAATATTAACACCATCTGGTAATGCAAAAGTAGTTTCCAATAACTTGAGATAATTTAGACTGAAGACAAATTTTCTAAATTAAATTTAGTTTCAGTACTTTTCAACATTTTCGGTAAGGAATCTTCAAACCCTGAGGCATCAAAAGTGTATCCCTGACACTCCTAAATACATGACTTTCAAAAAGGCTAAAAATATAGCAGAAATGGCTACAGAAAAATCCAGACTTTGGAATACTGTTCAGACCAAACATAAAAACAATACATTACATGATGGTTTGTAAATTCCCAGAAAGATTTTGGAATTAGGAATTAAATGTCTGTATAACAAGAAAGGATGTATGAGAGGAACAGTATGAAATGTGTACAACCTGTGTATTGCTGGAATAGTCTGTATCTACCCCTAGACATCTGACATTTGCTGTGAGAGACAGAGCATCTAGTAAGCTAGGACATCGACTCTTCAATCAATATTCTCTTATCACAGAAGTGAGCTCATTACACACAGTAACATCTTTTTTAGGACAAAAGCATCATGAAAAATCACGATAGGTTTTTTTAAATTTTGGAGCGAGTCTCTTATTTTCTGTAAAACATGGCAGTTGACCCCATACTTACGTGCACAATCTGGGTATTTGTAGTAGCCGGGGGCACATCTCTCACAGTTGCGACCTCCGTAGTTAGTCCTACACTGGCACTGTCCATTCTCAGCACATACAGTACTCAGTGAGCCTGGATCAGCACACTCACATTCTGAAATGTACATTGTAAATCAGCAATTTAACTGATGCAAGTGATTTACTGATCACTTGATTAGATGGATTGTAAGGTACTTGTATAATATGTGTTTGGGATCAACATATTAAACCCTGAACGTAATGTCTTGCACTACTAAAAATTAACACTTAGTTTTATGAGCTATGTGGTACTTGTATGATATGTGTATGGGATCAGCATCTTAAACACTTAATGTAATGTCATGCTAGTACTAACAATTAACACTTAGTTTCATGAGCTATGTGGTACCTTTATGAGATGTGTGGGATCAGCATATTAAACACCTAACATATCTGACATAATGCCACACAGTGGCATACTTAACAATAGGTTACATAAGCTGTTTGGTACCTTTACAATCTATTTTCAAAAGGCCAAATATGTGTGACATACTTTCATTCACAGGAAAGTTAAAGAAACCAGGTGTCATGTCTACAGAAGAGATAGTTATGAATCCAATATCTCAACAGACAAGGAAGTTGGAAGAAGCCAGGTATAATGGCTATAGAAGGGATAGTTATGCATGAAATACCTTAAAAGACAGGGAAACTGAAGAAGCCAGGTGTGATGTCTATAGAAGAGATAGTTATGAATCAAATATCTTGACAGACAGGGAAGTTGAAGAAGCCAGGTATGATGTCTAAAGAAGGGATAGTTATGCATGAAATACCTTAACAGACAGGGAAACTGAAGAAGCCAGGTGTGATGTCTATAGAAGAGATAGTTATGAATCAAATATCTTGACAGACAGGGAAGTTGAAGAAGTCAGGTGTGATGTCTACAAAAGGGATAGTTATGCATGAAATACCTTAACAGACAGGGAAACTGAAGAAGCCATGTATGATGTCTATAGAAGAGATAGTTATGAATCAAATATCTTGACAGACAGGGAAGTTGAAGAAGCCATGTATAATGGCTACAGAAGGGTTTGTTACGCATGAAATACCTTAACAGATAGGGAAGTTGAAGAAGCCAGGTATAATGTCTACAGAAGGGATTGTCATGAATGAAATATCCTGACAGACAGGGAAACTCAAGAAGTCAGGTGTGATGTCTATAGAAGGGACAGCTAAGTGTCAAATACCTTGACAGACAGAAAAGTTGAAGAAGCCAGGTGTGATGTCTATAAAAGGGACAGTTAAGTATCACAAACTTTGACAGACAGGAAAGTTGAAGAAGCCAGATGTTATGTCTATAGAAGGGACATTTAAGTGTCAAATACCTTGACAGACAGGAAAGTTGAAGAAGCCAGGTGTGCATCTGTCACATCTGTTGGTGGTGTAGTTTGGTTTACACAAGCAGGTGCCAGTGCCCTTGTCACACACCTCTTTCTCTGTCCCAGCATGGTCACAGTTGCAGTCTGTGTGCATAATGAGAGTATTTTGTAGAATTCAAAAAACAGCAGATTACTAAACAATGATAAAGGAGATAAACTATATCTTCGATGATCTACAATAAACACACAAACATGCCTAAAGAGAGACACAGAGAAAGAGACACACACAAAGATACATAAACATGAGAGAGAGAGAAAGAGAGAGAGAAGAAACAGAAGCAGGGAGACAGACAAAAAAAACAAGAGGGGGAAGGAGAGAGATGGTCAGGCCAGTAGGCAAACAAAATCAGAGGAAATAAGACAGAAATAGAGGAAAAGCAAAGTATAGCATAAATGAATCACTAACATAGTATTAGTGAATCACATGGAAACTGAGAAACAACAAATATAAAATTAATCACACAGGCACTGAGAGACAGCAAAAGTAGCATAACTGAATCACATGATCACTGAGAAACAGCAAAAGTGAATCACATGGACAATTGGAGACAATAAAAACAGTATAATTGAATCATAGGGATGCTGATAAACAACAAGAGTAGTATACTGAATCACACAGACACTGATAAACCACAAAATTAATATAAGGGAAACACTTACACTGACACCGAGGAAAACCATAGTAACCATCAGCACACTGCCCACAAACCTGACCACCAAAGTTGCCCTGACACTGACACTGTCCTGTCTCAAGGTCACACACTGAACTGGGCGATCCAACAGGGTTGCATTCACAAGCTGAAACAACACAGTCACAGCTGTAATAATTTTGTAACAACACACAATTGAAAATTGATTCCATGCTTTCCTTTGAGCTATTTTAATGTGTTAGCCAGCCTAGTTCTGCTGATAATAATGGGGATTCCTTATAAATTGTGAGTAATTTATGCAGTTTTCTTCAAAGAAGAAAATGTGTAAATTCGATCCCAATTACTGGGGAGAAGGAAGCTAGTCCAAAAAAAAAAAAAAAGTTTAGTTTTTGCAGAATGGTTCAATATGTAATGCTAGGTAATTTCTTATATCAGATCATGATATCCTTGGTGCTGTGTGATTATTCCTATTCTCTGAAACCTTCCTTCACACATGCACATGCATGTACACGCACACACGTACGCACATGCACATACACACACAGATATAGAGAGAGAGAGATACGTCTAGGTCAAACCAAGTGCCAGAATCTAATCTTAATATTTCTTCTTCTATGTTTCTTGGTTTGTAACTGCATAATGTAGTCTGTTTTCTTGATAACATTGCTAGATTCTGATTTGTATTCAAGCGTTATGGTGAGAACTGGTGTTGAACTTGCTGGTAGGAAGACAGGTCTCAGTTCATCTGTGAAGTTTGAAAGGCATACTAAAAAAACAGTGATACAGTATTACTGGTCATAAACCAGTCCTTTATTCACCTTGACCTGCACAACCAGACATGTTGGTCTAAAAAGTAATGAGCAAGCAGACCAACTGACAAGCAAAGCACTATTACAAGCTTGGAAAAGTATAGACAGGACTAATAAAGTCAATCCTGTGTGGATTATTTTTCTATCTCCCAAATGGAGCATAGGACTTCAACCAACTGATGCCAGGTCCTTCTATCCTTCACTATTGCATACTGCATACCCCATGTCTTCCCTATCTTTTTAACTTCACTCTCTAGCTCCCTGCTCCATGTGTTTTTCAGTCTGCCTTTATTTCTATGTCCCTGGGGGTTCCAGGGACATTCTAGTTAGATTGTAGGTTTATAACAGAGGGCTATGGCGGATAATAATTAGTCTGACCCTGATCAATGTATCCTTGAAGCAAAGCCTGGGCAAGCATGCCTATGCTGTTGAGACACAGTCACCATTGAAAAGCTAAGAAGAATAGTAGGCACAGTACAGGTGAATGATTTCACAGAACATCAAAGAATCAAATGGTTTGGTAAACCGGTCAGAACAGAACAAAATCAGCCAGAAGCTAGAGTGTGCTATATAGAACAGCAGGCAACAAGGCAACTGGCAGATTTAAAAAAAAAAGGTGTGTGGAGAAGGTAAAAGAAACACTAAAAAAAATGCAATATGACATTAACACCAGCTACATGACTAGTAAGATTCAGGAAACTACAAATAACTCTTCTCTGAAACACTTTACGGCACAAGCAGTAGGATAAAATAATAAGAAGAAACAATTAGTAACACTTACGTTTGCACTCTGGGAAGTTGTAGTAGCCAGGGGCACACTGATCACACTTGTGCCCAGCATAGTTGTACTTGCAAGGACAGACTCCAGAGCCAACAGTGCACACAGCACCTTCCGTTCCATTGATGTTACACTCACAGGGAATACAGACTGGGTACCCGTAGTAACCAAAGTTGCACCTGTTGTTAACATGGAATACAACATCCAATAAATAAACAGCCCAACCAAAAGAGATAGAAGAAGAAGAAGAAATTAGTCTGCATTATGCAAATCTGATAACATGCGATAGAGTGGATAATGTTATTCATTAGCAAATAATGACAAGCGCAAACTATAAGTAAAAAAAGGTAAAGGACCCTTTCCCACGTGTTTAGGTGTATGGGGCATATAGGGCTAGACCTTTATTTTTATAGACCAATCGGCAATTAATGGGTGATATGGTCGGCGTCACGACGGCCACCTTTACTTCCCGGGACTACACCCCGTACCCACTCGATGCTGGGTTGACCTGGGAGCCAAGGAACACAAACTATACTTGTTCCAAAAGTTGTTTTAAAAGTCATGCCCAACTGAATAAATCTGTGTAACTTAGCAACCATTCAGTGTAAACTGTTGACATCTGACCTGCAAGTTGACAACAATCATGTCCTTGTAGGAAAAGGAATATTATGTAATAAGCATTTAATTTTTGTGTGCCTTAATTGTGGTATATGAAAAATGGACACTGATTCAAAGCATACAATAAGAATATTTACAGAACTGGTTTGAAGTGAAGTTGGCAAAGCATCAAGTTAACCATGTTTTGGAGGTAATCCATGAAAAGAAATAAAGCAAGATTATTCTGAACAATAAAGTTGACACATCATGTACTGCCATAATAGTTGCTAACTGGCTAAGAAAAAGTAAACAATTTGTGTCAATTATTTTCTTTTTTAAAAGGTACACACATTATTTGTCAGACAAAGATCAAAGAAATTCACCACTGTAAGAAAATAGCATCATCTATATATATAAAAATCAATGTTTGTGTGTTTGTTTGCCCCCAATAGACTCGGAAACTACTGAACCGATTTAGCTAAAATTTTCAGGATATGTTTGTTTTGATACCGGATGTTGAACCATCATGGTTTGAAATTCAACCTGTCACTGTTAGAGATAGGTGACCACAATTTAAGCCATAATATTCTAAACTAATATTTATAATTTTAGTGATTTCTAATTATAGCCACATTAGTAATTGCGCATGCGCCGTGCAGCCAACACCTCCTCTAATACATAGAGTAGGTCGTGGTACAGCAAACAAGACTATATCTATATCTGTGCAGGCAATGATTGCCACAATAACTATATTAGACACGATTTCTATTTTCTGTTTTTTTTTTCAAACATCCTTCGATGAGTTGAAAAGTAGCCGATGGATTGGTAGGGAAAAAGAGGGGGTGGGGGGGGGGGGGGCATCAGGGACCATCTCGACGTCTGCGCAGACATTGACTGCGACATTAACCATGTTAGACACGTGCAATTTCTTTTGTTGTGCTGTTTCATTGATATATTTGGAATATCTGTCTATGAGAAAACAATTGCCTGCTGTTTTGAGTTGTGTTATAATCAGGACACTGCAGTAGGGACACACATCTAAAATAGTTATGTTCTCTTTTCGTTATTCTGATCGAGTGGTTGCTTGGTCGAATGGTTAGAACACTCGGCTCTTGAGAGGGAGACCAGGGTTCGAATCCGCAGTAGTTTTTTTTTTTTTTTTTTACTTAGGGCTAAAATAAAATCCTCACCTGCACTGTCATGGCGACAGCACTAGCCATATGGCCCTTAATGATATATATTTAAAAAAAAAAAAAAAAAACAAGGACAGGTTTGTGGGTAAACCAGTTGATAATTAAATTTGACCATTTCACATACTTATGATTTCATTTTAAACTTTTTGATTGCATGGTTATGCTGAAATTTCATAGCTTTCCATTTATTTTCATTTAGATTCAATTATTTCATCTGCGTTGGAATTTTAAGCTGTGCTGTTTACTATAGAGTTCATTTCCTAATTCTGGTGTATTTTTCCTGTTTTAATTGCTTTTCAATTGTTTTTTTTTCCCTCTCAACTACTTCGATGAGGGAAAGAGTAGTCAGTGAATTTGGGGGGGGGGGGGGGGGGGGGGGGGGGGGGGGGAAACTGATTACTGAGAGAGCTTTAAGTCACAGTAACTGCTTTACCCACTCAAAGTAGCAGCAGCAGTAGTAGTTGTGGTTGGGCGGTTACACCGTAGTGCTCTAATGTGAAGACCGCCGGTAAGGTTATGGCATTCTTCTGTCGGGGAGCGAAATCATACATCCTAACCTGACCAGTCCGTGGCGACAGCACTAGCCATGCGGCGCCAAATCTTCTGGCTCATGACTCCCTGTCTACTCCGATGGTAAAACAGATAGCAGTGACATTAATTTAGCTACTGTGGTGGTGGTCGTGGTAGTAGTTGTACTGGTACTTGAAGGATGATGCGGTAAATATTACATTAGCCCCATTCACTACCTATTACAATTCCTGCTCCCAATTTAGTCTGGATGGACAGGGATGTCAATGTCAGTTACAACAAAAAGAATATAGCCAGGTGATGATTTTTCAATCCTTCGAAGAGGGAGAGAGCAGTAGTCGGTGGAAGAGGGGAGGGGAGAGGGTAATGACTGAAATTTAAGAGAACTTGAAGAGCTTTACACAGAGCTTATGATTTTTAAGTTCTCATTACTTACTTAAATTGTTTATATTTTACTAACACTACCTTCACTATTCTAGTTTTTGTACGACTCACTTTGTTATTTACAAGTACAGTAGTAGCTTTACTTACGTCTCCTATAAAAAATACAAACAGCTTTAGCATGAGATAACCAAATAACCACTTTTGTTACTGTGCTAATAGCACCATTTAAACGACCACTAATATAAAGACACAATTATATGGTGTGTGTTCTAAAGTTGGAAAACCAGACTATCTCTATATAAATGTGCAGAGAATGATTGCGACATTATCTATATTAGACAGGTGCAATTTCCATTGTCTTTCTTTTCCAAAAACCTTTGAGGAGGGAGAGGGTAGTAGGTGGATTTAGTTGAGGGGGGAGGGGGTGGGGGGGGGGATCAAAGACTATCTTTATATCTGAGCAGACAATGATTGTATTAGACACGTGTAATTTTTATTTTCTTTCATTTCCATTTAGCCAAACTATGCCACAGCAAAATAAATTATCAAAACATAAGGATATAGGAAATCTAGACCACATGCAAAAAAATATGTTGATCCAAACAGGAGTTTTTGAAATATTTGTTACAGTTAAAGGACACGATTTTTGGAACAGACTATAATACAACTGTAGTAAAGTAAAACATGAAGCAACTAATATTTTTACAGATTAATCAGCATTCAGTTGGTGGTTGGGTCAACATTATCCTTTACTGTTTATAGGCATTTCACTGGTACCCATTTTAGGCTTGGCCTACCTGTGAGACGAGGCCAGTTATTATAATGTGTCTTATGAGGTTCTGAGCCCCTGACCCTGGGTTTGGGAGGCATGCATCTAGCCACTGCACTACCATGGCTCTCAACATAGCTACATGGATTGTAATGTGACAAAAACTATAAAAACTACAGTGCGGATCTCAATACAAGGGAAACAAGTAGAATCCCTTAACTTACCATATATATATATATAATATATATATATATATATATATATATATATATAACATAACATAATATATATATAAATATAACAGTTAACTCTCTGTGTGTCTGTCATGCGCGCGCGCGCGCGCGCGCACACACACACACACACACACACACACACACGCACGCACGCACGCACGCACGCACGCACACACACACACACACACATACACACACATACACACACATACACACACATATACACACATATACACACATACACACACATACACACACATACACACACATACACACACACACACACACACCACATACACATATACACATATACACATATACACATATACACATATATATATATATATATATATGTGTATATGTGTATATGTGTATATGTGTATATGTGTATATGTGTATATGTGTGTGTGTGTGTGTGTGTGTGTGTGTATGTGTGTGTATGTGTGTGTATGTGTGTGTATATGTGTGTATATGTGTGTGTATGTGTATATGTGTGTGTATGTGTGTGTGTGTGTGTGTGTGCGTGCGTGCGTGCGTGCGTGCGTGCGTGCGTGTGTGTGTGTGTGTGTGTGTGTGTGTGTGTGTGCGCGCGCGCGCGCGCGCATGACAGACACACAGAGAGTTAACTGTTATATTTCAAAGGGTATTATATATACATACAGAGTCAATGCTAGCAAACAAAATGAGCATATTAACAAACTACTTGCTGAGATGTAGTTCTATATCAGAATGCTCGGACATAAACCGAAATGAAAGAACTAATAACTTGTATCAGTAATAGACTATATACAACCTCAGAACATAAAAAAACAATATGACAACAATAAAGCTGGTTTGGAGCAAGTCGGAGAAAAGTGTACAGAAAAAAGCTAAAACCTTGGCAGAAGAGGAAATATTTGCAATGGAAAAGATCGACTACACAAGTGAAAGGGAGTTAGGACCAGTTCAATAAAATGTGGACTATAATATCATTTTGAAGAAAAAAAATCTTTGACAGCTAATGATATTTTTAAGCATTAGAGAAATATAGAGCACAAGAAGTTTTTCATTCAAAAGCAAACCAGTCTGAGAACTAATGGCATGCAACAGAAACAACATCAAAGCCTATGCTTTTACCTGTCACAGTTGACACCTGCGTACTCTGGTCGACAGAAACAGCGCCCAGTCAGCTGCTCACACTCACCAGTGGACACCCTGAGGTCACACTCACAAGCTGTTGGAGATAAAATATACAATATTTACATATTTTTATGTTGCCCGCAGAAGTATGATGTGTTGGTCGAAAGGTGCAAATATCGCAGCCATGCTGTAAACGGACACAACGCAATTACATCTTCGGATGAACGCAGAAGAAGAAGAAGAAGAATATTATGTAGTAAAGGGTATGTTTTCAAATGCTGAAAACTTAAGAAATGTACCCAGCACTGCCGAAACATTGGTATATCCCACAAGGCACTACAGATTTGTAAACACACACCCACAAAAAATTGTCAAGGTCAGTTGAACTTTCAGAATGCAGAAGTTTTTTCTGCATGTACTATGTCCTAAGTTGGCATCTGGGGCTCAGGCACTACCAACATGCTTAGTAATTCCTAAGTACCTGGTTTGATTCACGCTGTGGGCAATTAGGCAGCAGATCACTCTGCACTGATTTTGACAGTAGTATTGAGAGCCAACATTTGGAAAGCAATGGCAAACTACTGAAAGTAAAAATACCTAGCAAAAGCAAAACAGGTAATCATTTCTGGGGTTGGTTCTGCAACATCTTGTAAAGGATTCACAACTAATTTTTCTTTAAGTGTCTTAAACAAAATGAAATTACCAGACACAGGCAAACAATGAGACGAGTCATTTGAGAACTTGTCTTCACTGCCTGAATTTACCACTCTTAGGGAAGTGTAGGACATGGAGTTGTCAGCCTGAATTACTGTGATGACTAGGATAAATTCCTGGAAGTAAAGGTGGCTAGCATAATGCTAATGACAACGCCCATCATGTGTTGATTAGTCGTCACAAATATGAGTCTTTCACCATATGCCCATCATGTGTTGATTAGTCGTCACAAATATGTGTTTTGCACCATATGACCACCATGTGTCGGTTAGTTGTCACAAATATGGGTCTTTCACCATATGCCCATCATGAGTTGATTAGTCGTCACAAATATGTGTCTTGCACCATATGACCATCATGTGTTGATTAGTCGTCACAAATATGTGTCTTGCACCATATGACCATCATGTGTTGATTAGTCGTCACAAGTGGCGCGGTGATTTATGTCACAGGCGTGAGGGGAAGTTAAGTCCAACATGATGTGTATAAGGAGATACTCCGTACGTCACTCGGGCGCCAGTCCTTCACTATCCTGGTTGTACGGAACCTCACGCAAGACCCCTACAGCACGTCCTCGTCGTGCGCCACGGATAATGTCTCAAATGAGCATTAACAGAGCTGTCAGGGGATCTTGGAGTTCGGCGGCCCCCAAAGGTGATGTGTCCTTGTGGCCCTCATCAGCCCGCCCCCAAACGCTTGGGTGAAAAATGTTATCAAAACTCATTAGGAACATGAGTAGGTTTGCCAAACGTACAGCCAAAATCACAACCCTTGGTTAAAAGACTGCGGAGTAAAGAGAACATTGTTCACTGCACATCCTCTGTTAACCCTCAGTGTCGTCGTCACCGCGCTGAGGTACACCACAACAGCAACCATCCATAGGCTGACCATCCTTGTACATCCTCGGTTAACCCTCAGTGTTGTCGTCACCGCGCTGAGGTACACCACAACAGCAACCATCCATCGGATGGCTAAGTCTAAATGTCCGACAAAACTAGATCATACGGATCAAAATCTGACCATCAAAATTTGTATTGAACTGAAAAAGACCGAATGTCCACACCCAAAGACCCCACTCGCCCGAGTGTTGGGACAAAACTGATAACGATATGCCTGATGCAGGATGTAAAATTCTGTCGGGCTAACGGCTCGTCAAAGAAATCTAACGTGCGAAGAAAAAAGAATGTACCTATCTGTGTGGTCACAAAAGTCCAAAACCCACGGGCTGCTCCCCGCTGACTTCCAGAGGGCGCAGCCCCTGTCGAGCGGGAGGCCTGATACGGTTGTGAGGTTAAGCAGGCATGTGCAGGACGTGACGATTCCTTGGGTGAGCCCAGAACCAGAGCGCCATGTGCCGGCTCTGCCAGCATGGAAGCCTCCTTGGATGGCGGGGAATGCCCATGATCTGCCCCTGCCTTCCCTTAAGGGCTAACTGTTCCACAGGGGGCTGCCCCAAAGGGATACTCCGGGGGCAATACCTGCGGCGAAGGAGACAAAGTGGACACCACACAAATCAGGCAACGTCTCGACCCACACAAAACAATGGCCACAGTCACCCTAGAAATAGGCCTGACGTCTTCCTTCGAAGTCGGAGTACAGCTGCCCATGAGGCAGGGAAATGAAAAACGGTTGTACACGCAAAAATCAGGTCCAGGTGAAAGCCAAAAGTCCAAGCGGACGATTAACCGGGACCTTCCACTGGAATTCACAGCCGGTGATCGATAAAAAAAAAAAAAAAGTCGTCACAAATATGTGTCTTGCACCATATGCCCATCATATGTTGATTAGTCGTCACAAATATGGGTCTTGCACCATATGCCCATCATGTGTTGATTAGTCGTCACAAATATGGGTCTTGCACCATATGCCCCGCCCACCCACGCACACACAAAACCCCAAAAAACAACTATAATAAATGTTTTATTTAATTATTTGATTGCTGCTTCTTCTTAAAGTCCATGCCGTGTGACGTTGGTAGTCATGTCCATCTACAACCTTCTGTCTCGTGTCCTTTCAATCACCTCTGACACAGATGACCTTCCATAGCCCATGCCATGTGGCACTGGTAGTCATGTCCATCTACAACCTTCTGTCTCGTGTACTTTCAATCACCTCTGACACAGATGATCTTCCATAGTCCATGCCGTGTGGCACTGGTAGTCATGTCTATCTACAACCTTCTGTCTCGTGTACTTTCAATCCCCTCTGACACAGATGATCTTCCATAGTCCATGCCGTGTGGCACTGGTAGTCATGTCTATCTACAACCTTCTGTCTCGTGTACTTTCAATCACCTCTGACACAGATGATCTTCCATAGTCCATGCCGTGTGGCATTGGTAGTCATGTCCATCTACAACCTTCTGTCTTGTGTACTTTCAATCACCTCTGACACAGATGATCTTCCATAGTCCATGCCGTGGGGCACTGGTAGTCATGTCTATCTACAACCTTCTGTCTCGTGTACTTTTAATCACCTCTGACACAGATGATCTTCCATAGTCCATGCCGTGTGGCACTGGTAGTCATTTCTATCTACAACCTTCTGTCTCGTGTACTTTCAATCACTTCTGACACAGATGACCTTCCATAGTCCATGCCATGTGGCACTGGTAGTCATGTCTATCTACAACCTTCTGTCTTGTGTACTTTCAATCACCTCTGACACAGATGATCTTCCATAGTTCATGCCATGTGGCGTTGGTAGTCATGTCTATCTACAACCTTCTGTCTCGTGTACTTTCAATCACCTCTGACACAGATGATCTTCCATAGTCCATGCCGTGTGGCACTGGTAGTCATGTCTATCTACAACCTTCTGTCTCGTGTACTTTCAATCACCTCTGACACAGATGATCTTCCATAGTCTATGCTGTGTGGCGTTGGTAGTCATGTCTATCTACAACCTTCTGTCTCGTGTACTTTCAATCACCTTTGACACAGATGATCTTCCATAGTCCATGCCATGTGGCGTTGGTAGTCATGTCTATCTACAACCTTCTGTCTCGTGTACTTTCAATCACCTCTGACACAGATGATCTTCTATAGTCCATGCCATGTGGCGTTGGTAGTCATGTCTATCTACAACCTTCTGTCTCATGAACTTTCAATCACCTCTGACACAGATGATCTTCAATGTCATGATTTCAAACTGTCCAGCATCTTTTCTCTCTGTCTCCCTCTTAACTGTGATTGCTGCATAAAGCAGCCTGAAGATTTGCAATGGGATTGTGGAGCAGAAAGACAGACCCCTAGGCACATACTACAGTACTGCCCTAACCTCTCCCAGCAAAGACTGTGGATCTGACCCAAGGGAGCCACATTGAAAGAGAAGCTATGGGGGACTGGTGGCGACCTTAAACGCACAATCCTATTTGTGACCCAGACGGGACTCAATGTCTAGCATGACTGATGTCGAACGCAGAAGAAGAAGAAGCAATGGCAGTCCTGAAGATGTCACTACTGTGTCATCATGTATAAAATATATGATGAACACTTCCACTGACAACACAGGAAGCATATATTATAACAAATAACTTCTTAACCTTCTGCATTCATGGGTTCCTTCATAGCTGCCCAGTTCAGGAGTGCAATTTTTATGGAGATTCCTGGGGATCGTTGCCGGAGCTATGGAGTCCATGCTCTGAGGGGCGCTCTCGACAGGAGGCTAGCCGTTCTGCGGAAAGAGACTGAGACCCAGTGCGATGTAGTGGATCCTCCCGACTTTTTTAACCTTTAATCTGCATTCACCTTTAACCCAATTGTTCTGAGAAAACTATTTTTCAACATCTTTTTACAGGTTTTGATGACATAAAGTCTTTGGCCAATACGCCTATATAACAGCTCTAGTACTTGCCAAAACTGCACACTGTGTAGACATGTGTGTGGGAATTACTACCTATAACCCCCACCCCCTTCCAAAGAATTTAGAAAGTATGGTTGCCATGGTATGTTGCGGTTTAAATCTAGGTTGCGGCGTCTGTACTTTTCAGCCTAACACATCCACTTTCAGCAAAATCTTAATTAGTAGCTTTTTATGACATATTGGGGGAAGTGCTCGGAAGAGTGGTCATTTTAAAAAAAATGGAGCCATAAAACCCACAAAACAATTAAAAATTATAAAAGTAACAATTTCAATATCAGCTACACTAATGTTACTACACTTACGTCTGCAAGCATCTGTAGCATTTTTAGGCACATCATAAGGTCTGTAGTATCCAGACACGCACTGCTCACAGTTAATTCCCATGGTATTATCCTGAAACAGTCAACAAAATGTTTAGCTGGTATTTACTTTATTCCACAAGTGTTACATTTTGGTGGGTGATGTGGTCAGCATCACGCCCATCAACATCATACTCACAGATATATGGAATTAAATTAATTCATTTGAAGAAGGAAAAAAAAACACGAACTGGTCATTTTTATAACAAGAACTCTTATGCTGCTGTAAATTAGGGAAGTAATGACTAGAAAAAGGAAATAATAAAGAAATAAACAGCATGCCTTGGTCATGTGATGAGAAGAGAGGCACTGGAGAGCACGAGAGTGACTAGACAGATCAACAAGGGAAAAGACAGTGGTAAACAGACATATTAGGCTGGATGGTCTAATACTGGTGTCATGATGTCATTAGAATTTCCCCATGTGGGTTCCCATTTTGGAGAATCAAGGACAGATCCACTGTCCTCCTAACAAGCATGTTATAGGAGGCTACTAATTAGGGGTGTTTCATTCACAATCAGAGTGCATCTGTCTTTGAGGCAAGGAACCAATAGTCTTGCACACAAATGAGCCAGATTTTTAAAACTGATACGCATTCAAAACTCCAGTTCTGAATCAAGAAAACAAGTTCAGAAGCGGCCCTTGACCAGAACTTTCCGCCGGAGTTTACAGATGGTGAAGACTAAGAGGAAGAAGATCATGAGAAATGAAACAGAACACCAAAGACCAAGATCAGCAGGAAACCAAGAGTGAAATTTGACTACTTATGAACAAGTCTCCACAGAGCTTGGTGTCAGGTTGGTTGAGGGTCAATGCATCACAGGATTTGAAAGACAGAAGCACAAAATCTTGTCTTGGATACATAGAAACAGAAGGACAGTAAAATATTAAAACTCACAACACAATGAAGTATAAATGTCTCACCCTGCAGTTTTGGCAAACACCTCCGCCTTCATATCTGCCATGGATGTCAATACTTTGTCTATTCTGTGCAATATCTTCGTCAAATACACATTTATCTGAGTGTCCATAGCATTCGCAAGCTGTAATGCAACGAATCAGAACATAACTTAATATAATTTATTCATAAGATTTGTTATATTACTTTAAGTACAAAACTTACAACACACCTGAATAAACACAAATCTCTCTTTCTCTCTCTCTCTCTCTCTCTCTCTCTCACACACACACACACACACACACGCGCGCACACACACACGCACAGGCACACGCACGCGCACGCACACACACACACACACACACACAACACACACACAAGAGACAATGTCTGAGAATTCTTGCTACAGATAATATCTTCTTCTCTATGTTCACCGGCAGTAAACTCTGGCAGAAAGTTGGCTGTTTATTCACATCATTGCTCTAGAACCTGAGTGTTGAATGCACATCCATTTAACAGATCTAACTTATTTGTATGCAGACTGTTAGTTGCTAGCCTTTCAGGCAGACACACTCTGAGTTCGAAGGAACACCCCAGTTGATTTCTTTGACATGCTTGTTAGGGAGCCAGTGAGTCTATTCTTTTTTCCCCCAACAACAGGATCCTTGAACCCACATGGAGAAGATAACAGTTAAAAATCGGAGAAACTTTTAAAGAAACAAGAAAGAGACAGTCATCTACAGATCATAAAGAGTTGCATAGTAGCACTTTAGCTGTAGGACAAGATAAGGTGATACATCAATTTAACACATACAATTAAGTATAATTAATTATATAAAACAAACCTTTTCCCAACGCAAATTTAAGTAACAAGGGGATAAACAACATACTGCAGAACTGTTTTGCCTGACATATTTCACAGTACCTGACTTTTACAAGTAGGTTAAGAGGCACATCACACACACAGCAAGGATACTTACGTTCGCACATAAATGGCTGGTCAATGAGAGCACGTCGCCACTTCTTCTGAGTAAACCCAGGACAGCACATTTCACACATGTCTCCGCAAGTATTGTGCTGGCAGACGCAGATGAGTCTGTTAGTTGCAGGGTTGCGCACATCACAAGTTGCTGCATGTCCATTGCACACACACCGGCCACCGATAGAGATGTCTTTGATACTGTAGTAATACTAAGAAATAAACAAAAAGGAAATATATAAGCCAGATTTCAAGAGATGTTTACTTTTCTTGTTGGTTTCTTTTGTCTTTCCTGACAATAGCCTTACACTGTGCTACAGGGAGGTGTGGGAGCCACTGTGGTGTAGCGGCTAGATGCTGGCCTGCCAATCAGAAGGTCGTAGGTTCGTGTCCTGACTGAGCCGGACTTTTTCAAAAATCACCTTGGCTCCCAGGTCCACCCAATCTTGAGTAGGGTACCAGATGTAGCCCTGGGAGGTAAAGGCGGCCAGCATGATGCTGACCACATCACCCACTGAGTGCCTTTTGGTCTATAAAATACAGGTCCAGCCCTTTATGCCCAAAATGCCTGAAGGCAGGGAAAAGGGTCCTTTACTTTACTTTTATTTTTTTCAAACTTGGAGGCATGGGAATGAGAGCTCCTGGTGATGGTGAATGTGTCTAGCAAGACCAGCTCTCGTTATGCGAAAGTTTAAACCAGTAACTGCTGTTTCTTGATTTGACTCCAAGACCACTTGCCCAGTGGTTGTCAACCTTCCTAATGACACAACCCTTAAATACAGTTCCATATGAGGTGGTGACCTCCTAGCCCTAAAATGATTTTTGTTGCTACTTTGTAACTTCAGTGAATATGTGTTTTCTGATAATCTTAGGCGACCCGTGTGAAAGGGTCATTCGACCCCCAAAGGGGTTGTGATCCATAGTTTGAGAACCGCTAACCTAGCCCAAAGCCTGGGCAGTATTGCAGACACCCAGTGTTGCTCATACAGCACACGACAGTTCTCTTGACCTGCCTTGTGTGCTCCAAAAGAAAGGTAGCAGCTGTAGCAGTAATTTACATGATAATATCTTGTTCAACCCATCCAAGTTATAATTAGGATATATCAGGTTTTTCAATAACAGATATTTTTATTGATCAATTTTGCTTGATTATTTAATATTGCATAGCTTGTGTATCAATTGTGCATGATTGTAGGAGACTTCTTCGTCTTCTTTATTTTTCCTTCAACTCACTGTTACCAAGTTCTAGCAGGAATATAGATTCTCAATTTCAATGTATTTCAAGTGTTCTTTCAAACAATTATAGTCATTTTATTGCAAAAAAAAAGTAACAATAAAACATTTGGAAGGACGCATACTCTAGAAACTTACCTGACCAGCAGAGCAGTAATTTTTTTAATGCCTTTCTTAATCACGTAAATTTAAACTATTTATGTTAGTTCTTGTTTCTCAGCGTTCACAATTCCACAGTTGCTTGCAAGAATTTCTGTTGTGTCTTCCATCCTATAGGCTGGCTGGTCAACTTTTAGTTTCCTAATAAAGAGGCCTTGCTCCCTCTGCCTGTCCTGTCTCACTTTTTACTTCTACTGTACACAGCTAGACTTTATTTATGTGGTACAGGAACTGTTCAATGCTTACCATTTCACTGCTTCGTAGAACGAATGTCATCCACGCAATACAAAAATTGTTACGAACAAAAAATGCTTACTCGTCTAGTGACTGTTGGATCCTGCCTGGCAATTGCCATCAAATGACCAAGAAGGTTCTTGGTGCGGAGCAGTCGCAGCTGAATGTCTGTTGCTCGTGTAAACTCCTGCAGCTCATCAGCGTAAGAGAAATTATTGGCACTGGGACGGCCATTTATAAGAGAAACTACAATCTGTGGAGAAGGAATTCAACTGCTTTTATTCACATCATGAAAAATTAAGAATTAACCATAGTCAGCATCCGTGGCTTAGGCGTTGCCAACATGCTTTTTAATGCTGGGGTGCTGGGTTTGATCCCAGCTGCAGACATTTTTGTCTTGTGTTGGTTTCAACAGTGGTACAGAGACCTGACCATTCAGAGGGCAATGGCAAACTACCAAATATATGTACAATTTACCTAGAAAAACCTCAACAGCCAAAAAATGCTTAAAGTTGGATCTGCAACGTCCAGTAAAGGATACAAAACTAACTAACCATATTTAAAAACATAAGAGACTGGTACACACACACACATCCCAAAAAGGATAAAAAAAATACATTAAAAAATTAGGTTTTTAAACACTCCCCAGACCAGATATGCTACAACTAAAACAGACAATAACAAAATAGTTATATAAAATGTTATTATTTTTTCTAATACCACAGTAACTTGAAGCCATTATGCACCTTAAATTACTAGACAAAGAGCAAACAGAAAAAGATGAAAACAGTAAGACTGTGTATTATGAACATCATAGTATAGATAATGTGGGTTCAGCTCCTGAGGGGGTGGGGGCGGACTTTTTTTTTTAAAACATGACCTTGGCTTCCAGCCTTGAGTGGGTACCAGGTGCAGTCCTGGGAAGTAGAGGCGGCTGGTTTGACGCTGACCACATCATCCACCAAGTGCCGCATGGTCTATAAAATATAGGTCTAGCCCTATATACCCAGTATGCTGAAAGGCATTGAAAAGGGTCATTTACTCACTTTACTATAGGACAGATAAGAATTATAAAATAAAATGCTGAAATATATAAAAGAATACAATCAGGGACTGTTGAAAACAAATAAACAAACAAACAAAATAGTGTGCTGATATTCAGAACTGTTAACTACTTCTATGCCAACCAGTTACTGCATTAACTGACACTCATACTTACTGACTACTTCTATATTGGCATCGTTGCAGTAACTCATTCCATCATCATCATTTTCCTGTTGCATCATTATAAGTAACACACAGCTTGTAGGCTATTCCTCCATTCTGCTCTATCCTGTCCAATCTCTACAATATCATGTATGGAATCCAGTCCAGCACATTGGCCTCATCTCAACGTTCGAATTTAGGGTTTCTTTTAGGATGGACTCGCTTCCTCAATCCCCTTATTTCCCAATTTTAGTTCCTTGCTTTTGTGATTCTCTGCTCATTTTTTCTCACAATAACTCAGGCTAACCCATTCTACACCTGTCATTATTTTAACTCTTTGGCTCCAAACTTACTGTCTAAACACAAGCTTATATATAAATCAAAATGAACCAGTTACCTCCCCATTGCTCAAAGGCACAATTTTTGAGAATTCTGTACTGCAAATAATTTGGTCATCGCTGACCAATGGTTCGTCAGCTGGAGTGTTGAAGTAATTGACACAGTCACTGGGTGTGTCTGCAAAGTACTGCCATGGCTTGTAGGTCTTTCCAAAGTCTAAAGATCTCTCCAGAACCCAAACACCTGGTCGAGGTGAGTTGGCCATCTTGATGAACACGTATGCAACATGAAACTCCTGGAAATACAGAATTGTAATTGACACTTGTAATAACAGGATTTATAAATTGCATATTCTCCCTGTGTGGATTCCGGGCCCTATTATAGGGAAACCAGAATAGACCCACTGCCTACCAACAAGCATGTTGTAAAAGTAGACTAATTGGGAGCTTTCTTCAAAGTAGGAGTGCAACTGCCTGAGGGGCAAGGAACCAACAGTCTGCACACAAATGTGTCAGATCTGTCAAACGGATGCACACCCAACACTCAGGTTCTGGAGCAGGACTGCAGTCTAGAAGTGGAGGAACAACTAGAATTTTCCACCAGAGTTTACACCCGGTGAACGCGAAGAAGAAGAAAATTGCATATTCAAATTTTGATCAATAGAACATTTCAATGTAACATATCCTTAAAGCAAGTTGCCTGTGTGAGGTCCCCAGGGGAGGGGAGTGACATGCAGGAAAAGGAGTCCTGCCTTGTGATAACTAATAGTGCAGAAGCAAAATCTTCAGTTACACATGAAAATAATGCACAGGTATGGAACTGTCAAGGGATACCGTCCATTTTTATCAGCCTTTTCTGTAAAATGATGTGCACGCAACGCTCAAGTTCTGTGGGGAAAGGGGGGGGGAAGTCCTCATGAGAAGAAGAAGAAGAAGAAGCAGAAGAAGAAGGAGGAGGAGGAGCAGCAGCAGCAAAAGCAGAAGGAAGGAGGAAGAAAGAGGAAGGAGGAGGAGGAGGAAGAAGAAGAAGAAGAAGAAGAAGAAGAAGAAGAAGAAGAAGAAGAAGAAGAAGAAGAAGAAGAAGAAGAAGAAGACTAGAAATAAAATTCGTGTGTGCTGTTGGACGCTTCAAATGCCACATTTCTGTTACCAAAAGGAGCATCATATACTATGCCTGACAGTCAATGTTAGACACGCTGATTTAACGCCTGCCTGATCTCCCTCGTATAACCCTTGCTTCAGTCAAATGAGCACGTCCGCCTGTCTAGCACATCCGTTGTTGGCAACTTGAGCCGTTTACCTACTTTTTTTTTTTAAACAACACCTCCCCTCGCTCCCTTTGCCTCCTCTTCGGCTAGCTGAATGTATCCCCTCATATTCTCTGTACTAGAGCGCCGAGACTAAGAAAACAATGGGTGCTCGGGGACGCTCCCTTATAGTTTTTAGGGGAGAATAATAATAATAATAAGTGGGAAATAATAAGTATTATATGCTTTATATGCTATTATATTCAAGTATTATATGCTGAAGTGCAAAAATCTAATAATGTCAAAGCCACGTTTCCCTGTTGTAAGTTTCAACAACGAAGACAAAAACAACAAAAGAAACAGAAGGAAATAATAGTGACCCAGCGATTGCTGTGTAAAACAAGACAGCTGCTTTCGAGAGTGTTTGCATTTGTACTTCAGTTATAAAGGATTCTTTTATTTGCTTTTATTTTATTGCCAGACAAAAAAGTGTGCACCTGACGATGCACCTGACGAGGTACTGCAATATATGCCGTCTAATTGTTTGTTTTCTTTGTTGAAATGTGATGATATATTTGAAATAATACGAAAGTTACAAAACCCTTGGTGGGGGGGGGGGGGGGGAATTCTTTTTGGTAAGTTAGTTAGTTAGTTATTCCTCTTGTGCCAAAGATGGCGCATAGGGCAGAGGTCATAGCTTTCCACGTCTGTCGGTTCTTTGCCACTTGATGTAGGTCTTGAGTGCGACTGAGACCTATGGTTGAGCTCTCCATTGTGATGGTAAGGGGACCACCATATAGCCCTCTTACAAATTATGTGGGTGAAAGGTTAAGATGCCAGAGCTCCAAGATTTCGCCGGCCCTGCTCTGTACGGAAGGAAGCACTACTAGTTCACGTCTGTGTCAGGCTCCCGCTAAAACAAACTTGAGCGTTTCACATGCCACTGTTACACTGGGGGAGGGGGAAGATCCAGGTCGCCCAGATGGGAGAGAAGATCGTCAAGTGGGCAATGATGTTTAAGTTGGTCTGGTGGCTCTTTGCTGCTTTGAGTGTTTGTATTTCTGGACACAAGTGTTTCGCCAGGCCAGGCTTGCTCACTTCTGTACACCACCGTGTGGTATCAATATTATTTGCTGAAACATGAAACTAAAAAAGAACATTTTATTTTGTCTTGCTGTCCGGAATAAGACTGACTACGACAGCCACTGAGTGGCAATATTATGTTTTTTTATCATTATCACGTTCTTCTTTTTTCTACATTTTCGCCTCCTTCCAACTAGTCTTCTTCTGTCTGTTTTTCCCCCGAAGGCGCACATGCCTCAACCAACTCACGCCATTCTCTTAGCTTTTGCTAACGCGTTAGATACCTTCATGACCCCACCCGCCCCCCACCCCCACCTCCCTCCCCATTTGTGTTCATTTCATTTTTAGTTTTCTTCTCTCTCTCTCTCTCTCTCTCTCTCTCTCTCTCTGTCTGCGCGCGCGCACACATTAGGCATTTTGGTCTGTCTCTACTCCGTTAAAACTCCTGTGTGTATTGTTATCAGCTTTTCTCCAGAGCCAGCGTTTTTTTTTCTCTACCTCTTCATGGGTCAGTCGGTCATTCTGTTACTTGCGGGAGGGGACGACAGAGAGAGAGAGAGAGAGAGAGAGAGAGAGAGAGAGGGAGACAGAGAGAGAGAGCAAGCCGACTGGTAGGTTTTCCAAGCCCAAACCTCATCAAAGGTGTAGATGATGTCTTTAATGTAAACGTGATATACTATGCAACTGGAAATTGAAAGAAAAAACGGACCATCCAAAAACGCCGAATAGATGAGATCTACAAAAAGACAATTTTCTGAATAACAGAAGCGGCGGCGTGGAATGTAAACTCTAGCTCCAGCTGTCTACACATCAAAGACATTTTCAGAGTCCCCATGTGGTTATAGATTGTACTGATATATTTTACCACAAATGTTCAAAGGAAACCTAGACGATGGTCTGTCTTCTGGTATGTGACACTGTTTTCCCGCCTCAAGGTCTGCCATCTCTAGGATTAATTAACATCCCAAGGATGACAATAAATCAAGTACAAATCCCGAAGGCTAAACAGGTCTATGGAAATTCCCGTATTGTTAGGCCGGTCTGTGGTCACCATTGTTATCGAGTAAATTTATACACAAATTAAACTGCAGTTTAATTAACTTGCAATATATTTTATTGAATATTTTAATATTATTATTATTCTATTTTCTAACAGTCACTTATTAATCTTTATAGTGATAATTCATTTAATAAAATATGTTGCAAGTTAAATAAACTGTAGTTTAATTTGTGTATAAATTTACTCGATAACAATGGTGAGCACAGACCGGCCTAACAAAACGAGAATTTCCGTACACCTGTACTTCTGGAGCTGGCCGTGCTCCAGGTCTACCGTACAGCCATATAGCAGCAGTTCACGTCAGACTTTAGCTATTACCGTTGGAGCCGGTCGGGGGCAGTTATAATAGGCCTCCACAAAACGGTTACTACGTAACCTGTAGTCCAGTATGGGCGGGCGAGTGCGTGCTGACACTGCTGACAATAATGAACGTAGTTTCAGTGCCTTCTCAAAAGGTTGAGGTCAAGGTAATGACGTAGCAAATACAGTCGCTTGGGTGTCAAGTACGAAGACTTAGGTATCCAATTTTGACGATGGGTGGCCATTTTACGACAGCGCTATTAAGCTGGCGGCCCGCGGGTCATACCTGGTCCGCGGAGGCCTCGCTAATGGCCCGCGGATCACTGCCAGTTTTATTAATAACCTTTTTATTCTGGGGCTCAGGCATAGGGCTCGTAGCAATCCTCCTTTCGAAAACGTTGGCCCTTGAGTAAATTAAGTTGAACAGCACTATTTTAAGAGGTCGGGTCGATCTTCAAGTCGCACTTGGGGGGGGGGGGGGGGGGGGAGAAACAAATCCCTTCCTGGTTTCCCCCATCTACGTAACACAGTCCTCGGCATTTTATTCCTACACATCTACTTCAATACCTGCAGCATTCGTGTCCCGCTCGACTTCTACCATGTCAGTAAATACAATGCACGGATTTTCTAACTATGCCTGCGTTACTTTTAATTCTTCAGATCGTCAAAAGGCAAAGAGAACATTCTTTGTTGATGACGTGGCATCCGCTGTATACTCTTGTAAGAGAAGCCTAAAAATCTCGCGCTGATGTAGCGCGTGATTGCATCCAGGCGCTCAAACCGACCCGCCATTTCCAAGGCCAGGCTGGAGAACATCGACGGCGCTACGTCTGCAAGTTTTATAATTCTACCCTCGCATTTATACATAAGAACTTTAGCCGTGAACTATGAAATGAAACCTTCTGCGTGCACAGAATATACTTAGGTTCTTTTCTGTTGAGCGACCACATAAGGCGAGATGGAAATCCCACAGTATGGGGTGTTTGGTTTAGAGTTAGTGTTAAATGAATAGTGGCTACTACTAACCCCCCCCCCCCCCCCCCCCAATTACTATGGGAATGTCAAAAATCTCGCGGATGTGGTCGCTTAAAAGAAAAGAACCTATACTTGTATTTATTGAGTAGGCTATCAAAACAACGCCTGCCTGCAGTGAGTCGTTAAAAAGGTTCAGGATTTGCCAAGTCGGTTCCATGATACCTTGTGGAAATCTACAGCTGGTGTGTACCATAGCAGGCCAGCAGTGAAATAGTATAAACATGATATCTTTGCTGATAGGAATAGTTCTTTTCTGATGTTAAGCAACAGCACGCAGTACCAACACCTTGGGTTGGCTGTTGCCCTATGCTCCATTGGGAGTTAAAAGAGACATATGCACTCGGACAAAGTGAGAAAGAAGGAGAGAAAGAGATATACAGAGAAGGCGACACACATACACACACTAGAGGGAGCAGGGATGGAGATAGACAACACATACAGACGCAGAGCGTGATTTGAAGAGACGAACACAGAAACAGATGGAGGAGAGAGAGAGAGAGAGAGAGAGAGAGAGAGAGAGAGAGAGAGAGAGAGAGAGAGAGAGAGAGATGGACGAGACACACAGAGAGGGGAAAGAAAAAGAGTGATTTATAAATGCAACATTAAAACTGCACTATTATACAATCTTGCAAGCGTAGCAAAGAAACGTCGATGAAAAAGAACGTGTAGAGTGCAATCGTTTCTTTATGAAACATGCAAAGCATGTCTGAATGCCTTCAATATCTCATATAAAACATGACTGAAAGGCTAGTATATTTCTGAGACTCGCCAACTGACGATGAAAAGCTCAAGTACCACAGCTGATCTGGCAAGAACAAACACGCCAAACACACACTTCCTTGTGAATCAAAAGCCTCCGGGTAACGTATTTAAGATAGAAACACTAAAGACGAACAGCCTATTTGGATAGAAAGCTCGTTCCAATCTTTGGTCAACCACATAGAGACGCGCTGGACTGTGAAGGGCAACCGTAGTACATGGATACCATATGAGTATGTGATAGTGGCTTAGAGACTGCGAACGCAGTTTAGCACTACCGATACACCAGAGTTCGAACTAAGTGGTGATTTTGTAGTAGAATGCGTTGACAGCGATATGAGCGTGGTATAGTTTAGAAAGCAAAAGCCAAGTGTTAAGATGTGTGGGAAATTAACAGCCAGATTGGACGGTTCTGCACTATTTAGTAGTTTAAAAAATTGCATTAAAAATAAGTCGTTGTTAAGAACATTCGGAGCGAGTCAACGGTGATTTGATTTGATTTTATTTGATTCAAGAACCGACATCACAGCACTCAGGGCATTCCCACAAGCACTCTGTCCCCATCTTCAGCAGCCAGCGAAGAGTTCCGATACTAATGGTGCCAGTAGCATTCTGATTAAACGCCCGTCTTGCCTTTCCTCTGAGCCTCGAGCATCTGCCAGAACCTCTCGTCACTCCCCGCTGCATCAATCTCACCATCTGCTCCTCCGTACTGTACACACAGAGAGTCAACAGTGCAGAAACACAAACATCGTGTCTCAAGATACAAAAAAGCAAATACTTGTCAATCGAAAGTAAGGAAGGACATCCACCCAGGCTGCTACTACTACTCTCGGAACTGGAACTCTGCGCTTGTAGAATGTCCTGAGTGCTGTGATATCTTTACTTAACAATACAAGTACGGTCTGAGGGGAATGGCACTGCGAGGAGTTACAAGAGGCTCTGACAGACGCTCTACACTCAGGGGAAGACGAGACGTATATATCAGACATCCACTGGTACCATCGGAATTTTAAATCTTCGCTTGCTGCTGGAGATAAGGACAGAGCACTTATAGGGGTGTCCCGAGTGCTGTGATGTCGATTCTCAATTCAACATTCAACAACTTAACACAAATCAACTGAACTCAAGCAATGACAAACTGAAAATTAACATTTGAAGAACAAAAAAAGCGTACAGCAAACAGAGCAAAAGAAGCTATGGTTTATTTATGCCGTCTTGTAAAAAAAAAAAAAACATATAACTAATGGTGTGAGCAGCGTTCTGTTTGGTGTTTACAAGTACAACCATCCTTCACCTAGTAAATGAACATGGTAAAGTACAACTACGGCAAATGTATGTACGATGTACCGTGTCCAGACGAGACACATATAATTGTCACTTAGCTCTGTGTGGGTTCCATTGGTCCTCATTGGTCGGACGTGGGAGGGGGTAGCACCACCGCCCCTCAACAAGCATGCCGTAAAAAGCGACTAAGTATTACTAAATCGAAAGCATCAGGCTAAAAAGGAATAAATATCCAGAAACCAAAGCACAGTGTGCCAGTCGCCGTTTTAAGAGCGAATGTAAAAGATGACTAGCTGAACTTTTGGACAACATGTGCATTTCGTCAGGTCTAAGATACGGGAAGGCTTCAAATAAAACCTCAACAGTGTGGCAGAAATTACAATAACTATGCCACTGTCTTTTCATCTGTGAATACTTTACTGGTATGGCTTCTGTGACAGGCCGCCCACGACCGGGTCAGATATACCGAGTAGTGATCTCCCAAGAGTCGACTGCAGTTGTTGATGGCCTCCTACAGGGAAACCACCGAATGACTGGGGGTGACGACACTGTCGCACATCTTGACATCGGTCAAGCTTCAGCACACCACACTAGCCACGATGTGCTTAAGTATCGCAAAGTGACTGCAAGGTGGGTGCCACGGCAGATTACATCAGAACTAAAACCCCGATGCAAGTACTTCGGCTGTGCTCTGAAGCAGAAGGTGGTGGTTTTGAAACTTCCTACTCCCCTCATATACTCTCTGGACTGACAGGCATGAAACACCATACTGGGTCTTTATTCGCCAATTTACTTCTTTGGTTCAACCCTTTCATTGATTAAAAAAAAACGGATAAACGAAGGCTGCACCTCTTTGGTGCATGTCAAAAGTAGGGCGGCCATATTAAAATTGTCATTATGACGTTACCGTGTTCGTATGCATCGTGATTAGCTCTTGATACCCAAACATCAATACTGACCATACAACAATTCCGAAAGGTTACAACACAAGGGCATGGTTAATATCGTCTCTATCAAACTTTTAGTTTTCTCTTTATGTCCCCAAGTATAAATCACTGTTGAAGAACACTGCTGTAAATAAATGCAGTTAATTTATTTCTCTTCACACTACTTGTCTGGTACAAGGTTAACAGGGCTTCATTGTAGCACTCTCTACATTGATCAAGTACTTATATTTCAAGAGAGAAGCCCTCCCCCCTCTTTTTACTCCTTTTCAGGAGCCCTTATGCTTTTTAAGACTGGTTCAAAATCGCATTGTGAATCGATTCAGGTGCTTGCGGATTAACCTCAACTGTATGCAAATATTTAGTTACTTCTAAGCAAAGATTGATAGCTGACAAAGACTTCTTTTGTTGAAAACATTTCTTTGATGGCTACACAACATTTCTAGAACACGTGACAGCTAATTCCCAACACTGCAACTTTAAACACAAACATATTAACTCCTCGTAAGGGCTTTGGGGTCCCGAAAGCAATAATGGGTTTCTGATAAAGTATGTGTTGGACAGAAAGGTGTAGATATCGCTACCAAGCTGTAAACAACACAACAAACCAACAGTCTTTTTGAGGGCGAGTGCAAAAGAAAAATTTATATTACATCCATGGCATAGTAAGTCAACCCGTATTTGCATACAAGGTGAATAGTTCAAACCTGCAGACGAGGCAAGTCTGGCAGGAACTAGGCCAAAGATTCAGTCGGTATCTACTTTCATTAACTATTGGTTTGGCATTAGATTCACGTGTGACAGAAAAATGCTGGCACATGTAAATGATTCGCTGGCACTGATTACTGTAAGCACCGGAAAGAGATGGCTGGCGCCAGCGGGTATGGTGTATCCATGGGAACCGCCCATGTTGCGGCGCTCATATAGGAAGCAAAGTAACTGTAACATATCATGCATGTTGTAAAGGGCGTCTAAACAGTGTTGGCGTAAGACTGGCTACCTAATCCTGAAATCCTAAAGAAACCTTTAGCTACAAAGGAATCACAAAGAATATCCTCCCTTCTGTGTTGTATGCGTGTCAAATAGGCAATAGTTAGAAAAGCCACTAACGAATTTGTTATTTAGAACACAAAACTAATAAATATGTCAGAGACAAAATATAACAATTTTCGGGACATCAGGAGCCTCTCTTGGTAGTGGTGAAACGTCGCAAGATAGCTTGGTTTGGGCACGTGGTGAGACATGATTCGATTGCAAAGACTATGTACTTCAAGGAACATTGGCGTGCAATCGAAAAAGGGAAGGGCAAAGAAGATCTGGAATGACAACATCAAGAAAAGGACAGGACTAAATTATCATACACTTATTCATCAAGCAGAAGACAGAGAAAGATGGCGGGCTTTATGTACCAGTGCTTCCATCAATACACCTCCACGACCCTAATGGGTCAAAGGTTATGTTATGAAGATAAGCCGGAAAACATCTCACGAGAGTGGGTTCTGTGTGAAACGAAAAGAACTTACGACTTACGATCCACCCTACAAACTAATTTTTCGAGATACGACCTTTTTTCATATACCAGTTTGACATCTATTTACTAACACAGAACTCAGATACGAGCCATGATGCACAACGCTTTAAAAAAAAAAAACTACCCAGTATCTATCCGGAATACGACACAACGATTCAGTTGTCTCCCACTGGGCAAGATCATGCTTTTGGAAGTTAATGAAACCGACAAAGAGACGCTGGTAGAGAAGCTAATAGTGAACCGAACTGGCAACTGAAGAGTTAGGAGCCGAACATGAAAAAATAAGGGATGAGAAAGTAAAGTCTTCAGAGAACGAATACAGCAACAAAAAGGGTCCAATTATAACATTTGACTGATTATAAAATTTGTAAGGAAATGGCATCCAAATCAAGTAGTTGCTTCTAAAACCACTTATGCATGCAATGACGATGTCATTAATCATTTGGTAAGGTCTTAGGAAAACGACTAGATAAGCTTTTAACACCTTTCTCTCCATAGGAACAGAAAGAAACCACTGATGACAACTGACATAACTGAGGGAAGAGGGGGGGGGGGGGGGTCTGGTATTCAATTTAATGGAAGGTGATTTTTATACCACATAATATGTCTCATGTTAAACCAAAGATTTGATTAAAAAAAAAATGTATAATGGCGTATAAAATGCAAAGTATTGCCTAAAATGCTTCTTTTCACTCTTGACCCATGTCTTTGCCTTTTCATAATTTAGGTGAGAGTAGTTGCTTTTTAATTTGATTAACCCTCTTAGCACGGACGGGCCGATTATCGGCCGGCGGATGTCTTGCCAAAAACACGGAACGGCCGATGATCGGCCCGATCGTGTTTCGCCTCGAACCGCTAAGAAATCTCCTACTTTGAAACACTGAAAGTGATTCATTTATATTAACTGCGGTATCAGCTTTACACATGGCGACTTTCGAGTGTTTGGTATCGAAGTGAAAATTGTTGTTGAATTTTTTAGATAGTGACCTGAACCGCTAAAAGTATGTCTGACTCGTATGTTTCTGCCCCTAAACTTGATGTTGATAAAACATTTGAATCAAGTGTTGACACTAATTCTGTTGCTACTGATGCAGGATTTAGTGTTTGTAGTTATAGTGGGAATCAGATGGCGACGCTGTTGTGTTCAGACCACAGCCCAACCATGGCTCAGGGTATATCCACCCGAAGGTGTTGACACTCCGGCACATCCATTTATAGCGCTGACTGATGGTGAAAAACACATGTCACCTAAAGATATTATTGCTGTTTCACATATATATACCTGTTTTTGACTATTGAATTGCTTACAACATTTGTAAAAAGGCCAAAGATCAATAAAAAGATTTCAAATTAAAAAAATTTTTGTTTTTAGTTTTATGTTTCAAGCATTGAAGTTGAAAATTCAAATTCATATTTTCTATTTTTAGATATGCAAATGAGATAATTTGCATATGCATCAATTAATTTTAACGATATTGTGAAAATCACGAACTTCAATCTATATCCTTCAAATAGATATATTATTTCATAGGGGTCAGAATAACAGAAATCTGTCAAAAAAATTAAATAAAGTAATAACCAAATTCACTGAAAGAATGCTCCGTGTTTTTGGCTAGACCTTTGAAAAACTTCCCGTGCTAAAAGGGTTAAAGTCTGCAGTCCGCCGTTCGATGAGTAGCATTAGCAACTTTCATGCCATGCCCATGCAGAACATCTTTGTCATCAATCAACTTTTTTCTTGGACCATCTGATTTTCACGTCAGATCTTGTATCTCAGTTATGGTCCCACTGAGGCCGCTTTGGTATGTCACGAGCAAACAGTCTTAACTGATAGCTAAACTACACGAGCGATCCAGGAAAAACATCCCATAAAACAAGAAACGCCCATCCCCAGTACATGAAGGCCAGGAGGGTGAACAAGGCGAGAGAATCTGAACGGATCAACGGCTTGTAAACCAGAGCAGAAGAATGTGTGGCACAAATGAGGTGTGTTCGGGACATGATAGAGAACAATGCTGGTCATCGTAGAAGAGATTGCAACCTTGCCATGTAAACCCCTAAAATTAGCAACGTTGAAGTAAACAGTCTTTGTCTGCGACAGTGGCGCATTAGGAGCACGATACAAGATTCATATTTTTATAGACCAACCTGCATTTGATCTGGCCAACATTTAAGAAGGCCGCACTTACTTCCCTAGACTTGACCTGCTACCAATTTAAGGCTGGGTCCACCTGCGAGCTGAGGTCTTTTTTTTTAACAGTCCGCCTTCGTTCGGAACTAAACCCACTAATTTCTTATCCACAGGCGATTGTCTAGCCGCTACACCACGGCGACTCTCCTTTAGCAATGTAAAACGGTGGCTTCCCTTTAGCAATGTAGAACGGTGGCTTCCTTTTAGCAATGTAGAGTGGTGGCTTTCCTTTAACAATGTAGGACAGTGGCTTCCCTTTAGCAATGTAGAGTGGTGGCTCCCCTTTAGCAATGTAGAACGGTGGCTTTCCTATAAAAATTTAGAACGATGGTTTCCCTTTATAGCAAAGTAGAACGGTGGCCTCCTTTAACAATGAAGAACAGTGGCTTCCCTTTAGGAATGTAGAACGGTGGATTCCCCTTAGCAGTGTCGAACGGTGTCTTAGCTTTAGCAATGTAGAAACATCCAAACAGAAATGCGATCTAAGCAAGACTAAGTACTGGAATCCTTTCCGGTTGTCCTCTTTGCCTCGTCCCATACAGTTTGTACATTAGTCAGAATGTCACCGGTGTCAAGCCACGGCTGATTTTCAAGTACACTTATCCAACGACAACCAGAGATGTAATACAATGTAGCGCCAGGGCAGACTGTGTATAAAAGAGAAGTTCAAGTGACAGCTGCATTAGTGTCAATGCACAAGGACATCCCAAAAATTGTTATATGCAAGTGCAACTTTGAAATATACACCGACACGTTCACCATCTTCAGTGTTCGCTGTGCTGTTACTTAAATTACATATTTCAGCGAATATTTGGTAATTCCGTGTAAATTCAATTTCCGTAATGGTCCGAGATAAATCCGACTATAAGCTTTAAAGTTCTATGGTTTTCTTTTTTTTTTTCTTCTTTTTCTTCTTCTTCTTCTTCTGTTTCTTTTTCGCGTTTACTGGCTGTAAACTCCGGCTAACGTTCTGGTTGTCCGTTCACTTCTGGACTCAGGCGTTGTTCTAGAACTTGAGTTTTGCATGCACATCCGTTTTACAGACCTAGTTTATTTGTATTCAGACTGTTAGTTCCTTGCCTTTCTGGTAGATGTACTCCGATCTCGAAGAAACCCTTAATCGGTCGTCTCCGCTGTTTTTAAAAGGGCGGTTGGTACGCTGTGATGTAGTTTACATCTTTCACATCTAGTCTGTGATGTCTGTGCTTTTCGATTTCAGCAAACCTCTAATTAAAAGCCCTTTACGTGATTGTTTGGTGTGGGAGGTAGTGGTGGAGTAAGTGTAGGTGGGGAAAAGGAGGAAGGGGGAGGGGGAGATAGTTTCGGTTCTCCCCTTCCTCCAAAGTCAGGAATCGGAACCAACACAGGAATCTACTTCAAAACCTCCTGCAGCTAGCTTCAACCTCCGGAATATTCGGATTGCGGAACTGTATTCACAATCCCCTTTCCACGCACATCGACACTCCAGTAGCACAGTCTTTAAATATCCAAACGCTTAAAGAGTACAATCAAACAAATCTTCAAACACTCAATCTCACTGGTACGATCTTCCCCCATCCCCCGCACTCAGCGAGCAGTCCTACACAACTCCCATCAATCCATATGACATTCTCCCATCATTGTAGATAATAACATTGTTCCAATACGCTTAAAAGTCCTCCAGCCACTCAATAGCATCATTCAAAGCAACCTTCGCGGAAAGGAGAAATATAACAGAGACTTCATAATTATACCAGCCCCCCAAGCCACGTGTCAACAATGTCCAGAGACTAATCCAACTCTCTTGACAACAGTTCACGACCTTTCCTAACAAGCCATGGGGAGTATTATACCCTGGGCTTCAGGGGCGCTGACACATAGAAAATACAATAATTTATGAGGTGGGCGCTCAAAATCACAACCATTGTTTATGCGTGCAATAATAATAATATGCTAACTGGCAGCAACAAAAACAAAATAATAATGCATCTGGAATGTGTTTTTTCGGACATATTATGGAGGAATGAAGTCGAGAATCTCGTAACAAGTGGCAAGACTGGTGGAAAGAGAGTTAGGGGAAGGCAGAAAGAATCTGTATGGCTTGATCACATAGATAGGGTGAGACAATAACCCGACCTAATCAGTGATTCTGGTGGTCGTTTCAGATGGCGAAACATGATAGCTTACTAACACCGGCATAGAGCATGATGATGATTTGAAACCATATGAAACGAATAAATACTTTTACACACACACACATATTTATATATTTATTTATTTATTTTAAAAATTCGGTGGTGGTGGAAAGGGGGTGGGGGTGCTCAATATATTGATTTTAGGGTTCGGCGCCCTTGTCGGTGAAGTCCGACCTATCGTGCTGATACACGAAATATAAGTGTTTTTTTTTTTCACTTTAACCTTCTTTAATAACAGAACCTAGAAGTACCTTCCGTTATGCGCAAAGACAGTCTTCTTTTTAATAAACTGTGAGTAGTGGAGGTGCACGGGGCGCCCACACACATAAAACATTGTGATGGAAAGAGGGGGGGGGGGCGATGGCGATGGGAAGTCCCACTTAGCGAGCTCACATATTTTCTTAGGGCGAGGGAGGCGGGTCGGAGGGAAACACTCAAGGGACCTAGGCGCCCCCTGGTTATGTGTCCTATGTACTATAAAACGACATGTCCAATGTCAAAGCAACCATATCGGCGATCGGGTCGCCCAGTGGCTCGCCGGTATACAACTTCGTCAGCGGTCGGGACAGTATTTAGATATGGGTTTATCCCCCGAATAACGGGCACAAAAGATGGTGGCAGCAAAAACACCCTAACACAGCCTCAGTCACGTGTCAATTGCGCACTTCCGGCGACTTAATTTGCGGTTTTCCGGCGACTTAATTTGCGGTTTTCCGGCGACTACCGCCACCGCCGAGGGTATCCCCCACGCCGCATGGATTGGGGCCTAACTAGATGGCTGGGACTCACTAGTTAACCACATTTTACCATGGTGGGGGAAAACAAGAATAGATCCACTACATACCCAAAGAGCATGTCGTAAGAGTCGAATAATTGGGGGTGGGGGTGGGCTGTCTTTGAAGTCGAAGTGCATCTGCCTGAGAGGCAAGGAACAAACAATATGCTTACAAGTAAGTCAGATAGGTAAAACGGATGTGCACTAATGTCCAGAGGTGGACGAACAGCCAGAATTTTCCGCCGCAGTTTACAGCTTGTGAACGCCAAGAAGAAGAAGAGTCGCCATGTACAACATGCTTGTTGAGAGGTTGTGGGTCTACCCACCACCCGCTTCCCCGGCCCAATAGAACCCTGAAACCCACACAGGGATAAACTCATTCCGAAAAGGTCCAATCCGTGCTAGGGCTAATTACTGAGATGCAGAAACGGAAAACTAACTACCATCATTAGACTAACAATTATGATTCATACGCCTCCGCTGTTATCAAATAATTACTTGCAGCCAGTTCCTCTCACAAACCTCTTTGCCCTGCGTGCCTGCAGGGTCCTGACATAACATATTAATGCTTAGCAGGCAGAACTTTTCTCTGCGGAAACGAACTACACAACGTACCGGAATTAGCTTGTTTCCTGTCGGGGAAAACGCATTTACTCTTAACATGGATGAACCACTCGCTGTATGCGATTGTTTATATTTCCATGAAATACGACAGATTGTACTATTTTTTAAAATATGTATATCCATATTCCAGTGCATCAGCTCAACTTTGTAATTACTAATCTCAGAGAGGGAAAGATAGAAACTGCTGGGCGAAGAGAGCGAGAGAGAGAGAGAGAGAGAGAGAGAGAGAGAGCGCGCACACATCCGTCTGTATAGGCGTCGAAACTTAGTAATTCATGTCCCTTGAAGCCCCCCCCCCCCAAGAAACTATTTAAAAACATTACTATTGCTCAGTTGAACTCAATTAAAACCTTTCGAGGTTCCCCCCTCCCCCACCCATTTTTTCATCTAAATAATTTTCTAAATCAAGTCTCTCAAAAGGGTTTAAGCCTTGTTTAATTCCGCAATAATAGTAACAATATTACAAGTTATCATTATTGTACAATTAAACAAGGCTTGAGCCGCTTTCCTGACCCTTGAAATTACCGAAGGTTGAACAACCCCCCCCCCCCCCCCCCCTCACTGTTTTCTCTATGGCAGCGCGCTCTGGTACTGCTGTAGGGAAAAACAGGCCACATTCCTAACAGTTAGTCTTTAACGAACTTTGAATATTCATCCCCACGCCGAGAAGCAGCAGTAGCAGCAGGCGCCGTGAAATGAGGTCAACAGAAGCCAGCAAGCGAAAGAAGTTTGAAGCGGCGGGGAAGAAATAAAACATCCTTCCCCATCGAAACTACACGAACCTTGATAAACCGTAAGGCATGCACGCAACCAGGTCGTGAGTTAAGTAGGCGTGCTCCCCCAGATGGAGATAAAGTATGGCCCACCTCTCTAGGCTCTCCAGTATCAGTCAGTGGGTGTGGGAATGAGAGCAAGATAAACAAAAATGTTTAGCCAGAGACTTCAACTGTAGAAGGAAGCTCTCGGTCTTTGTAAAGATTTATTCCCGTATGCGTTCCGAGGTTCTATGAATATGTGTGTGTGTGTGGGGGGGGGGGGGGGGGGGGGAGGTTTAAACATCCACTGCCCCCACCCCCCTCCAGCATTCCAAATAATCATGTAAAAGTCGATTAACAAGGATTGTTTCCTTCGAAGTCTGAGTGCATCTGCCTGAGAGGCGACGAACCAACAGTTTGCATACACATAAACAGATCTGCAAAAAAAAAAAAAAAAAAAATCAAGTTCTGAAACAAGTCCAAAAACCAGAAGTGAATGAACAACCTTAACCTTCCAATGGAGTTTATGACCGGCAAACGTGAAAGAGAAGACTAAAGGAAGTTTCCAGTAACACGCTCTTGAAAATGTAATCAAGAAGCGTTTATGTGAATAATGCAGTGGCTTAACGGTTACGAATGATGTTCGTTATTCTAAAATACCCTGTTCGATTCAGCTGCAAAAGATATGGCAGCAGACAGCTTACTTTAAAAAAAAAAGTTTATTACTCTCCAGGATTGCAGTATGTAGGTGCAGTATGTAGGTGCGGTATGTAGGTGCAGTATGTAGGTGCAGTATGTAGGTGCAGTATGTAGGTGCGGTATGTAGGTGCGTATGTAGGTGCGGTATGTAGGTGCGGTATGTAGGTGCGGTATGTAGGTGCGGTATGTAGGTGCGGTATGTAGGATTAACATCTCAAGGGTGAGAATCACACAGGTACATATACCGGAAGCCCGTATAGCCACATCAACATTACCTCACTGTAACATTATACGTCACAGAGGGCTCCCCTCCCTCTTTCTGTTCAGTGTGTGTAGGTCTTGTACAACAATGTGTGTAGGTCTTGTACAACAATGTGTGTAGGTCTTGTACAACAGTGTGTGTAGGTCTTGTACAACAATGTGGGTAGGTACATATACCGGAAACCCGTTTAGCCGTATAGCCACATCAACATTACCTCACTGTAACATTATACGTCACAGAGGGCTCCCCTCCCTCTTTCTGTTCAGTGTGTGTAGGTCTTGTACAACAATGTGTGTAGGTCTTGTACAACAGTGTGTGTAGGTCTTGTACAACAATGTGTGTAGGTCTTGTACAACAGTGTGTG
The DNA here is from genome assembly GCA_905116865.2 of Candidula unifasciata. Taxonomy (NCBI): domain Eukaryota; kingdom Metazoa; phylum Mollusca; class Gastropoda; order Stylommatophora; family Geomitridae; genus Candidula; species Candidula unifasciata. The sequence continues at coordinate 18,650 of CAJHNH020000431.1, read as the reverse complement.
TAGGTCTTGTACAACAATGTGGGTAGGTACATATACCGGAAACCCGTTTAGCCGTGTAGCCACATCAACATTACCTCACTGTAACAGTATCCGTCACAGAGGGCTCCCCTCCCTCTTTCTGTTCAGTGTGTGTAGGTCTTGTACAACAATGTGTGTAGGTCTTGTACAACAATGTGTGTAGGTCTTGTACAACAATGTGTGTAGGTCTTGTACAACAATGTGTGTAGGTCTTGTACAACAATGTGGGTAGGTCTTGTACAACAGTGTGTGTAGGTCTTGTACAACAATGTGTGTAGGTCTTGTACAACAGTGTGTGTAGGTCTTGTACAACAGTGTATGTAGGTCTTGTACAACAGTGTGTGTAGGTCTTGTACAACAATGTGGGTAGGTCTTGTACAACAGTATGTGTAGGTCTAGTACAACAATGTGTGTAGGTCTTGTACAACAATGTGTGTAGGTCTTGTACAACAGTGTGTGTAGGTCTTGTACAACAATGTGGGTAGGTACATATACCGGAAACCCGTTTAGCCACATCAACATTACCACACTGTAACATTATACGTCACAGAGGGCTCCCCTCCCTCTTTCTGTTCAGTGTTTGTAGGTCTTGTACAACAATGTGTGTAGGTCTTGTACAACAATGTGTGTAGGTCTTGTACAACAATGTGTGTAGGTCTTGTACAACAGTGTGTGTAGGTCTTGTACAACAATGTGGGTAGGTCTTGTACAACAGTATGTGTAGGTCTTGTACAACAATGTGTGTAGGTCTTGTACAACAATGTGTGTAGGTCTTGTACAACAGTGTGTGTAGGTCTTGTACAACAGTGTGTGTAGGTCTTGTACAACAGTGTGTGTAGGTCTTGTACAACAGTGTGTGTAGGTCTTGTACAACAATGTGGGTAGGTCTTGTACAACAGTATGTGTAGGTCTTGTACAACAATGTGTGTAGGTCTTGTACAACAATGTGTGTAGGTCTTGTACAACAATGTGGGTATGTCTTGTACAACAGTGTGTGTAGGTCTTGTACAACAGTGTAGGTAGGTCTTGTACAACAGTGTAGGTAGGTCTTGTACAACAGTGTAGGTAGGTCTTGTACAACAGTGTGGGTAGGTTTTGTAACACAGTGTGGGTAGGTCTTGTACAACAATGTGGGTAGGTCTTGTACACACAGCTTTACTTTGATGTCGACCATGTTTTGGAGCACAGACCGTCGAGACAAAACTGGCAGCTGGCAAAATCGTCACCGTCATTAGGTATTAGATCCTTTGCAGAACGTCGCTCTCATCACGGTCTGTCTGAAAGAAATTGGCTCTCTCTCGCCTCGTGCACTTTCATATCCAAGAAGTCACTTATATCCTGTGCTCATCTTCATGTTCGTCGGCCCCTGCACCTCCTTCCTGGTACTATGCCTTCTGCTATTATTGTTATTATTATTTTGTTTTCCGATCAGCCGTGGCGCTTAATTTGGCCAAAAATATTTCCGCTTTAGAGACAAGATGCTATTTATTAGCCAATCTTCCTTGCCGTTCGGATCTTTTAGAATAACCGGCAAATCAAAGAATGTAATAAAAAACTACTCCAAGGATCACGAACAGCAAAAAATGGAGCTGGTCTGCGATGCCCTGTAACAGATATACAACCCATTGAATGAGAACATACCAATTATATAGGATAATTTGAGGAGCGCTGGCGGAAAACCCAGATTCGAATCCTCGGTACTGGGGTGAAGGGATTTAATGGGGGGGGGGGAGTTGGGAAGAAATGAAATCCTTACCAAAAATCAGTCGTAAACTAAAACATCACCGTTAAGGACCCCCCCCCACCCCCCCCTCCCCTTGTTATTTTTACTGTGTGTGTGTAATGCTAAAATATATCTTCAGATTTTATTTTAAATTTAAATGAAATAAAACCATTCAAGATCCCTGTAGCACTGGAGGACATCCCAAACGCGGCAGATCACTCTCTCTCTCTCTCTCTCTCTCTCTGTGTGTGTGTGTGTGTGTGTGTGTGTTTAAAAAAAATCATATTCTAAATATCATCTTCATTCCGTAACATGCAGTGCCGTTGGGCCACTATGCGGTTGACGGTCTAATCAGCTCCTTGCATATTTGACTCTCAGATGCAAAAGACTTTATGGCTGCATGCCTAAGGCCTGCTTTTTCCAGATCTGTCTCTCCTGTTCCCCTCTACTGAGCACTGTAGTACTGTTTTTGAGAGGTCGTTCTGAGCGATCGTTACTTCTTATTTACTGCAAATAAAACTGCATTTTCCGTCTTTTCACTGTAGTTAACAGAGGTTCTTAGCTACCAATGATGATGAACCTCGTCATTTGTAATGTGGTCTCCGTATAACATGCCAAGAATTTTAGGAAAATCTCACTCCCAATGCCTGTATTTTCTTTTCTAGTTCAGCTGTTGAGGTTGAATTTGGGGCAGACTGAATATTCTAAATATAACCAAACGTACATGTTTACCCCAATTCTGTCATCTATTTCTTTCGGCCACATGACTGCTCACACCAGAAGGGTGGAGTCGCAGAGCGATCTCTCTTCATGTGCCATGAGCGCTACAGTAGACTCTATATGTAGAATACCCAAAAGGGCTAGAGTGAGCTGTCAGCTTTGCCAGAAACAGGCTCTGGTTGCCGTGCTTAATTAGAGCCTCAGTAATTGTCGCTGTGAACAGCGCTGAGTAACACAGCTTCAATTAGGCAAAAGGATCAGTGGCACTAAACAGAGAAGGGCAGAGTAGCCAGAGAGTCAGCAACAGATCTTTTTCACCCCAGTGGTGCATGAGACGTGTGACTACCATCATCATCCTGTTGTGCCGATACGGCTCGAGGGTTTGTAGTTTATTCCCCTATCCCGTTCTTTCCCGTGCAACATATCATAAATACTATCCAGTCCAGAATTTGACCCATCTCATCAACGTTCGCCTCTGGGTTTCCTCTAGACGTCCTCGTTCCTGTAGTCAGTATGTTTCCTATTCACCTATTTGGCGATTATTTACCTCTTCTCAGGATGTGCCCAACATATCACAGTCTTCTTCACCTTTCAACCCTTGATGCCAGCAGGTATATGATGCCAGAGTCGTATTTGTACAGACATCCGCCACCCGAGAGGGCGATGTGGTCAATATAACATGGGTTGTTGCTTTTTTCCTCCCTTGACATTTCGTGGAACCCATTTTAGGTAAACCTGGGAACCAAGGCCTGCTATTAAAACAACTTTCCCCCTTGTTCAAATTCGAGCCCACGACATATATATCTACATGTAAGAGTCACTGCGCCACCACGGCAACCGCGTGCTACTATGACGAAAGCAGCCAGCCACATCACATTTACATTACATGTTTCAACAGATGCCCAGATAGACAGACATAAAACTTTTAAAGATTCTTTAAAATTGTCGATGTAGTGGACGGATGAGGTGCCCTCAAAGGGCACACTCCATGTTTAATTATGGAATAGTAATAATGAAAACAACAATAATAATACGAAAACACCCCTTAACACACATTCAAGAGTTTGTGCTATAAAAATTTAGTGCTAAAAGGGGAAAAACATGTGTTATGAAAAACACAATCTTGCTGTGGCCATAAATTGTTCGCGTTAATCGAGTGTTAGTCTTGAACGTGTTCGTGCTAATTAGGTTTTACTGTACTACTACTACTACCAATAATATTAACAATAATAATATTGTGCTGAATGACAAATAACTGTAATCAAATATTTTAAAATAATACGAAATGTATCAACAAAACCTTAAAAAAAAGCTTCTTTAGCAGTCATTTGATTTGATTCAAGAACCGACATCACGGCACTTGGAGTATTCCCATAAGCGCTCCGTCCCCATCTTCAGCAGCCAGCTAAGAGTTCCGATACTAATGGTGCCAGTAGCATTCTGATTAAATGTCCGTCTTGCCTTTCCTCTGAGTCTCGAGCATTTGCCAGAACCTCTCGTCACTCCCAACTGCATCAATCTCCCCACACTGTGGTGATCAATCTGCTCCTCCGCATTGTACAAGCTCTTCCACAAAGCACTAACCACGTCTGTCTTATCATGCATCAGTATTCCACCAAGCTGTGCAGAGCCAGCCAGTCTGTCCGCCTGTTTATTTTCCAACACACCGGCATACCCTGGTGAAAAAATCCAGACAATACTCCTCACCCGTGTCTTCCGCAACGAGGCATGCCACTCTGCACGAAGCATGCCTGCCCTGATCTTCCTCAAGAAGCAGTGAGGCAATAATAAAGTGACTAATACAGTGGTTTTCAACCATCCCAATACCGTGACCCTTTTCTACAGCTCCCTCATGTTGTGGCGAGCCCTAAACAATTATTATTTTTCTTCATAACTTCAAGGAATATGTGTTTTCCGATGGTCGCAGGCGACCTCCGTGAAAGGGTCATTCGACCCGAAAAAGGGTCACGACAGGCAGATTTAGAACCGCCGGATTAATGGGTTTATTTTTGAAGGGCCAAGAATAGGTTAACAAATGACCACAGAAATGATAAGAGCTGAACGCCTGACACAAAGCACGCTAAATACATGTGATTTTAACAGTGGTCCTAAAATTGTATGCTCTAACTGTGGAAGACTGGGGGAGGGAAGGGGGGGTGGTCTCGGCAGCCTAGCGCTCTGACGAGCGTGGGTTCGTTTGAGAGAGGCGCCGTTTAGTTCAAAGATGCAATTTTGGGGAGATCCCTGAGGATCGTCACCGGAACCACGAAGTTTGTGCTTAATGCGACGCTCTCGGCAGGCGGCTAGTGTGAGCCATAGGAGACAAAACCCGATGCAATAAAGATGATTCTCTCGACTCTAAATCTTAAGCCTTGCTAGTCACCCTCGCCATCGACTGTGATTCCCAGCCTCCCCATGGTACAACATAACAGTCAACTCACGTCTGGAAAAACGGAAAGGTGGCAACGACAAGAATCTGTAGCTTTACATACCCCCCCCCCCTCCCAACAATCATCAATCATTGTTTATACCCCAAACATGTCTGTGTTTCGTCTAGCCTGGTTGCTCTGATATTTACCAAGGCTGAAATGATCATGTCAACTGTCAGGATCTTATGAGCCATAACTAACTATATGACTACTATAAGGCAGGACTATTCAACTGGCGGCCCGCGGAGGCATAGCAAGTGGCCCGCGGATCACTGTCAGTTGTACTTTTTTAATTATCTTTTTATGCTGGGGCTCAGGCCTAAGGCCCGTGACGGTACCCATTACGAAAATTCTGGCCCCTGCGAAAACTGAGTTGAATAGCCCTACCATAAGGCATACTGTGTGTCTCAATGATCAGAGTAAAGCAACAACATTTATGAGCGAATATTTCTAGGCCAGGCCTGCAGAGTAAGCCAGAGAAGTCCTATGCAACGTGTGATGTGTGATAGACTTTTGCACAAGACTTCCAGACATCGCTTAACGTGTTCACCCTATTTTACTATTGGTCATAGCACACTAAAGAAATCTGCTACATCCGCTGCGTAATTTGCCTCTTTGAAATTTGCCTACTTGAAAGTTACACATTTGTGACTTTCTTTTCGTACTCATTCATTCCCCTGGGTTTTTAGAGCTAGAATTCCATGGCTCTGAAAGACTTAATGTAGCCCTATGAATGAGTACTCAAGAATTTGTAAGGAGGTTAAAACGGGTATCTCGGATTGCACGCTATCCCGCCCTGAAAGGGATCCTGCAGTGCTGATTCGATCAAAGGAGACAGATGAAAAAAACTGCCACGACATGCGACGAAGTCGTCTACCGGCGAGCCAATGGGCAACCCGGTCGCCGATATAAATTTTTCATGAATATTTTAGTGCATAAATGGAGAAGGTGAAGAAGACTACCAAATGTATTGGTACACAGATGCCATAAAGTGACAGGATGAGAAAAATCAGGCAACACTCAAAACTAACCATTACTAACAACTAAATTTTGAAGGCTAATTTAGCCACAAATAAATCACGAACAGTTAGCTTCTGCAGGCAAACAAATGCACAAATGAAGCAGAAAAGTCAATAAGAGACTTAAGGGTAACGTTCTTAGGCAGAAATTAATTATACATTTTAGGAAGCTGCCTTGTCTGGAGGTATGGTGTCCGCCTCGAGTGCTAGACTTGGACTTCTAGTAATTTCCCCCTGTCTCTGGGTAGTGAAATCGGACGCCCGTGTGCATTGTTGCACACGTAAAAAAAAAATCCCTTGGCACTAGGAAATTCAAAAGAATATCATAATGGCGCTGCCCGGGCAAAATTTGGAGTTAAAATTCTACCTAAAGTGTTTCAGGATCCTCACCGGTGCTACAGAGCCTGTGCACTGTGCTGAGCTTCTTCGGACTCAGACTTGAGTAAGAAGAAGAACAGAGCACTTATTGGTTACTACCTGTGTGCCATGATGCTGATCCGTTGTTTATACTTCAAACCTCTTAATTTAACACTGGTAAAAGCCACACAAACAAGTGAAATATTTTGGCTGTATGAAAAGGTACATAACTAATACAAACTACTCTGGAAGGCAAAGCCTGAGACAAGCAAACAAGAGGCAGACATCGATACATTTGGGAGGATAATAGCAAGAGATGAATGAGCAGCAGTTCAGGACAGATTCAAAAAGTTTACACGAACACTTTAGAAAGCAATACTCTGCGATGCACTTGTACCACAGTCCAAACAGTACAGAATTTATACCTCAAACCGAAACTGGTTGTAGTACAACAGCTGACTGATAAACAAAACTCACCTGTCCTAGACTGATTGTCAGGTTAACTTGATTCAGTTCAACACCAAGCCGAGACAGCGGAGGACTCTGCCACCATTTTTCAGTCCCATCAATTGCATATTCGGGTCTATGATCTTGATTAGGATTCTCAGGGTTGCAGTAGTCGCAGGACATTCCTTGGATGATCTCCGTAGATGAGCCAAACGTGGTGGTACCGGTCAACCGACAGTAAAGTTCTGGAGGGGGTACCCCGTAACCGCATGTTGCCGACGCAGTTATGTTCCTACCTTGAGCCAAATTGAAATAGGGTGGTGTCAACACTTGAGCAGATATAAATCCCTGCAGTAAAACAAAAATCGCGTACTTGAGGCCCACCGGAGCCGTGTCGCCGGTAGCCATGTTCTCCCTCTGAAAGCACACGACGAACTGAAGCGAAGCAGAAGTCAAACAACACACGGGCCGACTTTCTGCCGTGCCAGCAGAACTAACCAATCAGTCTCCAGCACACCAACCGGCCAGCCAATGAGCTGTGGCGGGATCACTTTCATCTTCAGTTTCCACACTGGACCTGTGAATTTGGAGAAGTGACTAGGCGTGGTTATTATGTTACGGTTTACCTGGGGGTCCAAGGAAATGAGGACCCCCCCCCCCTCCCATTCTGAGGCATAGGAACATGCGGCTTTAAGCATCTTATTTCCGCTCCCTAAAAATAACGGAGATGGAATACGCATCCCAGGGCCGTCCTAACAGATGTGCCCGCTAGGCACTTTCCGGGTGTCCCACGAGCTTAAGGGCCTCATGGTGATCTGTAGGTGTTCAACGACTTGTCAAATAAGAATTTCGTAGTAATTTCATACTTTGCCATTAAATCTGGGTTTATGCTTCAACGCTAGTTTTGTTTTTTGAAGTGCCACTAAAAAAATAACAACAAATATGTTTATATCATCAACCATTCATATTTCATTTACAGTGAGTGGGTGTCGCAGCGGCCCTAGCAAACTGGTTTTTCCGGGGCCCATATAAAGACGGTTTTGATACATCCAACCCCCCACCCCCACCCCCACCCACCACCCTCCCCTTAAGAAAACTGTTAGTGGACTAATCCAGGTTTATTTATATATTTTTCCAAAATATTAATTGTTTGTGTGCCATTCAACAATTATTATTTTATGGTTGTATATAATGTAATTTTTTTAATCACGCACACAAACAAATAAGAAAAACCGGGGTGGGGCCGTGTAAGATAAGCCGGGAAGCTTTCTTCCTTAGGCAAGGATGTTCCTGGGTGAATACTAGCAGCATTGTCAATGGGGGAAAAAACAAAAATGGTTTGTATCTTTTGTCTGTGTTGATGCCCATGTCATTAAAAGATATGTTACTCACTTCATTCTTAGATTTGCCACTGTAGTGTGTTCATCAGTACACCAGAGTGCCAGATCATCTGCATACAGGACAACTTTTACTCCTGTCTTTCACCAGGTCATTGATAAAAACAAGAAAAAGAGCTAGAGAGATAACTCCTCCCTGTTGTACCCCCTGATGAAGCAACATTTTTTTTAGTTCTGCAGGCAGATAAGAGGGACTTAAGTTCTCCTATTGTATAAGAAGGATTGGATCCATCTTAGCGTGTTTCCTTGAATTCCACTCCTCTTCAATTTTGCAATGAAGCAATCTTTCCAGATGTCGTCAAAAGCTTGTTTGAAGACAACCAGCACCGCCAAGATCGTCTACTTCTCTTGTAAGGCATCTTCTACAGCATGTGACCTGTAGGTCACATGGTCCTCTATGCTGTAAAATTCTTCCAGACAATGTTGAAAATTTGAAGTAGCTTTGCTGCAGACCTTTTTAGCATAAGCCTGGAAACGGAATTTTGAAGTTCACCACGGTGAAGGGCTCCATCATAGAGGCAGGAGTATCTGTCTGTCTCTTATTTGTTTGTATTTTTCCCCTTGTTACTCTATGGTGGTCATTATTAAGGTTCCGACTGCTTTCAACACCACATGTTCTGGCAAACAAGTTTGTGGTTTTCCTCTCAAGATTTTGTTTCCTTCACCCAGTTTGGTTGTTTATCTAGGAGAAAAACTCTCTTCATTGAGTGATTTAGCTAATCTCCAGAGTTTCTTGTCATCTTTATCAATAGAATTGCAGTTTTATTTCTCCAGCTGTTCCGTTTTTCTTCAAAATTAGTTCTCTGGAACATTGTTATAGCCATTTTTTTCCAATTGATGTGGCTGTCGGGTGAAGGTTGCGATTCTGCATCCTTTCTAGCCTGGCTCATTGTTTCCTGACATTCCTGGAGTGTTTAGGACCAGTTAGTTCTGTGTGTTGTGTCGACATCAACTGGCGATTGCTTCTTTAGAAGCTTGACGAATACTTCTATTAAAATCGTGTGCTATAGCGTTGCTGTCCCTATTTTGTACCTTAAGAGCAGACAGTAACGCACTTGTCTTGTGTCTGTGCAGGCCCCAGCTGGCTTTCTTGTAGTTCCATCTTGAAAATAACAAAACCTGAGCGATCGTCACCCCCACCCCCAGTTGGTCGCCAAACTTCCTACTTATCCTTCCATATATATCTGGAGTAGAAAAGGCAAGTTCTGCGGTTGACGTTGTCTGCCACCTTCTGGACTAAAAGATAAGACTATTTAAGGGGGCACTGACCAGGATCAGAGATAGGTCATCTTGCCATGTTTCCACCTCTGTTGTCAAGATGGTTATAGCCCCAGCTCTGTGAATGACTGTTGAAGTCTCTAACTGCAAAACAGTTGGTATCTGGTACCGACACAGAGCTGAGACTTAACGGTTTGTCATTGGCTCAGTAACCAGATTGAACTCTTTTCAAAAAGTGATACAAGAGTAGTATACTAAAACTACTTAGATGCATCTTGGGTTTGAATCCGCATGGAGTCAGCTTTGCCTTTTAAAATAACATTGGCTACCAGGTTGATCAACCCAACCTAACATTAGAATAAGGTAATGTCATGTGGAGTAATTGCGGCCACATCACTCACCTAGTGCTGATTGTTATATAAAAAGATAAGCCTATATATGTCTGATGCGCCACTCACTGGTGTAAAAATGGTCCATCAAATTTTTTTGCCACCATATACATTACATACATACATTAAGCTTAGTTTCACATGCCCGGTAACAATGAAAAGAATAAAGGTTTTTTTTATGGCAGCGCACCTGCTATTGTTAATCTGTCTGTGACAGTTGTTTGGCTTTTGACGTTTATTTATTTGCAGTCAAATTTTCAGCGACTAGTTTCATACGTACAATCATGTCTTCTCCCCGTGTGGGTTTAGAGGCCCCATTTTAGGGGACAATAAGAATAGGCCAATTGCCCCCTTACATGCATGTCATAGGAGGCGACTAATTACAGATGTTTCCTTTGAAACTAGAGTGCATGTACCTGAGAAGCGAGGAACCAACAGTCTGCGTACCGATAAACGAAATCTGTAAAACGGATGTGCATACTAAACTCAAGTTCTGGAATAAGACCAAAGTCCAGAAGTGGATTAGGAACTAAAGCTTTCCGCTGGAGTTTACAGCCAGTAAGCGATAAGAAGACGAAAAAGAAGACCTGGTGTCGTCTTCGCGGTTTCTTTTACTGCTTTTGAAATGCAGTAAAGTGATCAAACGCTACTTTATCTACACAAAACCTGTAATAAGTTTGTATTGTTAAGGTGTCACTTGAAAAAAAAAATATTAATCGCTTCACGTGTTAGCAGGAAAGATAGTCTGGCCTTGAGTGTTGTTTCAAAGAAGCTGTCAACACGGAGAGACAACAAACAATACAGCATTTTACCACAAACAATACTCATATAACAGGTCCTGTACCCAACCCTGCTCCCGTTATGACCCAAGGAAAAGAATCAATTCTTTGTTAGTTTCAAGCAACTGAAAAGGACCTTTTTCCACACCTTCATGCGTATTGGGCATATAGGCCTATATTTTATAGACCAATCGGCTCTCGGCGGATGATGGGGTCAACACCACGCCGGTCGCCTTTACTTCCGAGAACTGTATCTGGTACCCACTTGAGCCCGGCTCTCTAGCGTAGTTGGCTAAACCAGATTGCGCGGAGACCGGGTGACGAACTCCTTGTGGTTCGGGTTCAATCCCGGGGGTAGGCAGGAAAACCACATTTCTCCCAGATTTACGGTATTTACAATGGAATCAAGGCCGAAAGGTTGCGATATCCATAATACTGAGCCTAAGGGTTTACAACTCATGGCTTCTGGATACTAAAACAAACAATTTTTTTTATACGTTTATTGGTTGAAAACATGGTTTACAATATTTCATTTACATTAACAAAAGCAAAAAAAAATAAATAAAAATAAAATGGTAAAAAATTATGACGTGGTACATATAATCCACCATAATTTGGTGAGAGTAGAACAAAGCAGGAGATAGAAAATGACAGGGGGTAAGGAAAGGAGGGGTCATTCATAATTATTTGTTGGTGGTGGTAGCCTGTTATGATGGTGGTGATCATTATAGGGTTACATCATATATATATTTTTTACAGAATTTATAAAAACAGATTAAGGGCGGTGAAAATAATACATATTCACACTGGCCTCACATCTCACCAGCATTTGACAGGGAAGGAGAAAGGGAGGAAGAAAAGGACTGGGGAGGGCAGGAGGAAAGGTGGGGGACCATTCATTTTTGATGCAGAAGTGATATGTGTGGGTTTTTTCTTTCAATTTTAATCGTTGCAGTCTGGAAGCCAAGGTCTTTTAAAAAAAGATTTGATCCTATAAGGACCCGCGCCCATTACTTTCCGATCCGCAGGCGAGCTTCTAGCCATGACACCGATGTCCCCCCCCCCCCCCCCACCTGCCTCTCACAGCAATTGCAAGAGGGTTGATATTTAAGAGATATTGTTTAGTGATGAGCGCACAAGGCCTTTGTGCCAAGTAAGGCAGACATAATCCTAAGTTTGCCACTGAGGTTTAATGTGTCCAGTTTAAGCGACCAGTTTCAAATGTAAGCACACTTTCTTCTCGCCGTGTGGGTTCAGGGGGGCACCAATTTAAGGATAATAATAGACACATTGCCCCCTAACAGTTTCCGAGAGAAGTGCAGTTTTGTGAGCCAGTTTTGTTCATAGTTCGAATTTTGTAGAATGTCAGTTTTGTTCTCAAAATCTTATTTCATTTGATTCTGAGAATTTGTCAGCAATATTGAAGCTCATAATTCTCGGTTTGGTGGTTATAATTATATTACATAACTTCTTTTTTTTTTTGGAAAGTGCGTCACTCCTTGCTACTTACTTAAAGGGTCACTATTTTTATCTTTTGCATTAATTTGCACAAGGTTTGGTGCCTATAGACCGATTTCCTACTAGACAAAGGGCCCTTGCTACTTACTGGTAGATTTTCTGCCCTAAACTTTCCTTGTTCCCCCTTTATTTTCTTCAACCACACCCACGTGTCAGAGTTTCAACTGGCCAGATAGACATGTGACTTTCTGTCAGGAATAATTCAGTCCTGTGGTTTTGTGTATTTTTATTTGTAATTTAACTTTGTGGGCTTATGTAATGTAACGATAAAAACCTCCAGCACGTTTACTTGTCGTTTGTGCTTATGATGGTATGAAGCTGGATAATTTGATTTTTTTCTTGTGGTTTATATCATTTTAAATTATATATATATATATATATATATATATATATATATATATATATATATATATATATATATATATATATATATATATATATATATATATATAAAACCACAACGGCGTCATTACGATCGACTCTCTGCTATTTCCACTGCTGATGAATTTATAACATGCACGATTTGCAGACGCGACCATCTACTGGTATGTTGTAAATATCCGAGCTTGTCGTAGATTAGATCTCACACAAATGATTTTTATCATGTTATGGGGTGTTGCAAGTCGACCCAGCCTAAAATAGGTACCAGGATGGCTGTCCTGGGGAAGTAAAGACGGCCTGCGTAATGCTGAAACCATTACCCACCTAGTGCCGAAGGTCTGTAAAAATATGGGCGCTCTTCCCATATGCCTGATATGCCTGAAAGGCGAAAAAAAGGGATTTTTACTTTTTTTTTAATCGGTCGCCTAGCCACTGCGCTACCGCAGCTGTCTGAAACAAATGCAGATAGCTAGTTGAGTTGAGTTAAGTTAAGTCAAGAATTGACAACACAGCACTCGGGGCATTCACATACGCACCCCGTCACCATCCTCAGCAGCCACCCATACACATGTCGTAATAATAACAGACTCTAAAAGCATGCTGAAAAAGACGAAGATGGGATTGCTTTGAGCAGAGTGGTAAGCTTCACTTGCAAGGTCACGGGTAATGAGCATACTTTGGATCTTGTCTCCAGGCAATGCCGGCGTAGTGGGAAATGAACAAACAGACAGACTGACTAGATCTGCACCGCTGGGTAGTGAATTGATATATGACAAGACAGACTTACTTATCACAACTACATATATACACATGTATATATATACGCACATAGATACACACATACATACATACATACATACATACATACATACATACATACATACATACATACATACATACATACATACATATATACATACATATATACATACATACATACATACATACATACATACATACATACATACATACATACATACATACATACATAACATACATACATACATACATACATACATAACATACATACATACATCATACATACATACATACATACATACATACATACATACATACATACATACATACATACATACATACATACATACATACATACATACATACATACATAAGGGCATACATAAGTACATGCTTACACAGGCAGGCAGGCAGACATAAAGACAGGACAGACAGACAGACAGACAGACCGACCGACCAAAAAACCGACCTACCGACCGACAGACAGACAGGACAG